>JBBPNP010000110.1:0-69736 GCA_038090955.1 Xerocomellus intermedius
CAGCAACAACGATGGGGACGATCACGGATGACTTTCCCTCGCCCATATTGAGTTGCATGGCCGTATTGTTACCCGAGCGTGGTGATATCATTTCATCGGCAACCTCAGCCTGAACGCGGCGAACCAAAAAGTTGCCTTGCAGCTGAGGTGGGCGAGGCACATGGCGTTAGCTGAGATATACATTCATCAGGCGAGAAACATGCCTGAATTAGTAGCCAGTCTGGGTGCGCTTCGGCATTCCAACCATCACATCCTTCGTTTTGTAGTTCCCCGCGAAGCTCTTCGTGAAGATTATCGAAGTGTAGTCGAAGCATCCTTCGAGCACGCTGTAGCTCGAGCGCGAGTAGAGTCAGCCGTATGAGACATTCCTTCCAATCGTCGGAGAGTATGATTGGCGAATTAGATGCGAGGGACCGAAAGAGTGCATTCGCAGTGATGCGTGGCCATTGACCAGACTGCTCGAGAGCTAGTTCGCTCTGGCTCCTCGGGGCTAGATGCTGCTCGACATAATCCAGACCTTCGATGTAGCTGGCTCCGCAGCGAGTATAGTGTGCCACAAGTGTCTCGACAGGAGGTAGCTCCGTCGCTCCGTGAGCTACAAGGGAGGTGTCACTTCCAAAGCATCCTGCACTAGTGCGGAGGGCCGAGACATATTGACGCTGAAATGGATTTACTGCATTTGCCTCAACCGTAGCAATTAGCTGGTGCAACGAGTTGGAACCGCCGCGCGACATGTTTCCAACTTCGGCAACATATCGAGGTAGTCTATCATGCGTTTGCAATGATGATGCAGGTCGGGCGAATAGCTGGTATCCCGTGAGTGACCGCGGAACATTGAAAGCGGGGAACAACCGAGGGAATGTGAGGTTGCGATAGTACTCGGAGAAGTGACTCTGAATTCGGGACGCCAAATTTGCCGAATTGGGGTTGAGTGAGTACCGTGGGGAGGAATCAGAGAGTGGGGTGTTCCCGCCGCCTATAGCATATGGAGGCAATCTAGCATGCGCTTGTAAAGATGGTGCAGGTCTGGCGAATAGCTGATCCGCCGTGAGCGCCCAGGAGGTGCGAGAGGGAATGCTTTGGGAGGGTTGGAATGAATATTGAAGAGTTGGGATTGGGGAGGCCTGGGAGTATACGTTCATCAGGATAGCCTGAACACGAGTAAGGTGCTCTTTGAGTTTAAGATTTCGATAGCAGCTGGAAAAGTGCCTCTGAACGTTGGAGGTGAAGTCCGGCACATTGTATAAATCAGGGTTGAGTGAGCACCATGGAGGAGTCTCACATGGCCAAGCATTCAACAACTGGTAAACAGTTGCATCGGTGTCCGAGTTTCGTCTGCTGTTATACATTCGGACTTGACGTTCTTGTAAGTCATGGTCACTTTCCCCATATCTCGCAGGTTCAGAACTTTCGGGGCCACATTGGAATGAGTAGGTACAATCGGAAACATAACTGCGCAAGGTGGCCGCGGAGGGATGATATCCTTCTGAGAGACTGTAAGAATCATACTGTGGTGGATCTTCCGACCTGAAGTGCGGATCCGACGCAAAGGATACGAACACGGGGACCAGCTCCGTAAGTTGGGACGAGGCGTACGCCATGGCGGGCAGTGAAAAAAGCAATTGAAACCATTTTCCTTCATCATTTCTTCGCAGGAGTTTGTATGCCTTGAGCCAAATCAATGGAAGTTCTGGTTCTGGAGCCAACCACGATCTGTCGTATTGAAGTGACAAAGTAGTGTCACCAGATACATTCCCCGTCCACGATTCCACCATGCTCAGTATATTTGTGGTCGTTGCATTGGCGGTCCGGTGGTGAACGACAGTCGCTGCAGTATACGCGCGTTGCTCTCCTGAGGCAACCTCCACTAGGTCTCTGGCTGAGTACCGGACGTCGAGATTTGCCCCGGAAGGCTGTCCGGAAAATTCGGATGGAAATAGATACGCCGCTCGTAGCGCACTGCGCTTTAGTAGGTGTTCGTCGTGGGATGGAAATGATTGGAATAGAGCGCTTGGTTGACTCTCGTGGAACAACAGCACTCTTTCGCAGTGCTCCTTGATTCCTTTGGCAACAACGTACAACTCGTGATGCTGGGCGCTTGCATGGAGATCGAGCCATTCCACCTTCTGCATACACTTGAGGTGTTTGGGATACCATGTACGTGTGGGACATATGGATGCAATCAAGCCCAGGAGCTCTGCTTCGCGAGAGTCGAATTTCAAGATAGACCAGCTACTGGCTGACCGGAGTAGAGACAATGCTTCCTCTGTACCCGACCTGCCTGTGAGAGGATCGGTGCTGCACCCGCTAGTCAGCGCGTGCAGGTAAGCACAATACAGCTTGTTTGTCAAGCTGACATTCCCCGCCAGGCAGCCCATGTCGGTATCGAGTCTATAGGTCTGGTACGTGACCCGGCCAAGGGCGGGACGATGAGTGTCGATTTCGACACGAACATGATGACCGTCCATCTTGAACCAAATCTCGCCCTCTGGAATGAGTACACATCGGGGGATGAGTTCGACAGCATGGACATCTCTGGTCTTTGGCCGAAGTACGAGCCGATTGACCAAACCAAATAGAGTCCCGACAGATTGGTTCTCGTCATAAACCATTCCCCGGATGTTGTGAGATTGCAGGTCCCCATCCTTGTCGACGTAAAAGGACAGGCCATAACGCGGCAAGACAACGGACAATTGCAACGGTGACATAGGTTGGCTGGAGTCGATCGGGGATACGCTGACAAGGAGATTGTGTGGGGTGTCGAAGGGCCTCAAGAGGCGTGCAACCATGTCCCAGGATCGACTCCAGGTGTCTACGAGGAACTCGTCGCCTTTCTGCATACGATATTGCCCAGGAGTACAATAGAGGGTCCAATTCTGCGACGATGTCTCCCAGAGATTGTCTAGAGAGCGGATTTCCATGGCGGACGTGGAAAGGTTTAACCAATGAGCATGCCCCTCAATCAATACTGCCGGCAAGTCTCCTTCCAGTTTTTCTTGAGGGATGAGCTCGATGGTATTCGAATCACCAGTGACCTGTTTTCCTTTTGCTCGTATCACGAGATCCGACTCGTTGTTTCTGAGAGAAAAGTACACCTGGGCAGGCCACCTGAGTCCTCATGGTATACCCTACACCTCTGAAAGTCCGCTTACCTGGTGATCGGAAATCAGACCCCTTGTCGAGTAATCCATCCCTGGGAGATCACCTGGTATGACCTCGAGCACATGCTGTAAACGTGATGAGCAACCTGCGTTATGTTGGGCACGACGAGACGTACTTCGCCAAATATTAGGTTGTATAGCGGATGCCGCAAAATGTCGTTCGGCAATCGCCCAAGGGGTTTACCGCTGACCAAAAGTGACCCATCAAGCAAATTGAAATGCACCACTTGGGAATTCTGGCCGGTTGCCGAAGCGGTCCTGCACGAGAACCAGCGTGAATTCGGATTCTGTAACGGGGTCCACTTCGAACCTGGACGGTATTCAGGCCAAACCCAGCCGACCGCAAGGTTGATGCCTTGATCGCTGGAGTCGGCCTGAATAACGTCACTTACGACACTCCCGAGAATCAGAGAGAGGCGGCGATCTCGATCAAGAAGTAACTGGGAATATGCGGGGAGACAAGAGACCTTGCTGGGTGTGTGGTCGTGGATCAATATAGCAGAGGAGAGAAGAACCTTGATATCTTCCGCTGAATGGAGAAGGTTTCGGATCATGGAGGGGTCAACATCGAACGTGCTTCGACATGTGGCAGCCGCGTCCCGTAAATATCCACGAGATTCTTCATCGCCCAGTGTTTCCGTGAGCTTAGCTGATAGCTCCTGTACCCACGAGAATACCTTGCGACGCACAGCACGAATGAGTTCAAGCGCTCTCAGAGAGACAGCTTGATCAGGGCTGGATGTAAGTAGACGCCGGACTAAAAAGGAAATGGTGTCCATTGTGACCCCTTCCAGCCAATTGGCTTCGACATCCCGGACGAGGCTTTCAAGCTCTCCTAGAAGCGCATAGCAAAAGGAGGGTTGTTGGAGCTCCCGATGCCACTTCCATTCCGTGTTGTCAAGCGGTCCAACTTGAGAGACTGCTTGAGCCAACAGAAAATGAACTTCGTGACGACGGAAGCTCAACGACCGACCCCGAAGCTCTCGCAAGACGTTGAGCCATTGAAGTAGGCCACCGCTACGTAGGTGTCCGAACGCTATATATTCATGGATGGAAAGGTCCCTGTGGCAATCGGCTTGGTTTGCCAAGACTTCGTTCGACGTGTGGGAAGTGGCATCAACATACTTTTGCAGGTTCTGGTATGGTCCGCTTTCGAGCTTGTACGTGCAATACCGTTTGACGTCGAAACGACCTAGCGCCTCTGAGACAGGAACACGAGCATCGCTATCGAAGCCATAGAATGTCAACCCATTGTCGACGCAGACCCGTCCCTGCGTGGTGGGGATGGACGTGTTGTTATAATGTGTAACAGCGAATGGTTTGGTATCGGAACCGAGGGAGATCCGTGATCTAGGATGCTGAACAAGATAAGGATGGAGCGCGACGTATCTGTTGAGCTGGATATAGGGATTTTGCGGCTCAACGAAAGGAGAACAGAGATCGACCAAGAGGTGGAATGTGGCAGTACGCCACATGTTGAAAGAGACTGGACAGTCCAACTCGAACACGACACTCTCAGCCTGGAGCTGCCCAGCTGGCAGCGGCCACTCGTGAACGGTTATATGCATGTTCGAGCTCTCTCTCTCCAGGTCGCACTTGTGGCAGTAGCGGGAGTGGTATCTGTAGCCATACCGATCAACGTTGAATGCGTGATCAGCGCTAGCAGCCTTCTGCTGAAGCTCTGCATGACGTGCATTCCCTCTCTCGAGTTCAACAACCTTTTCACGAACTTCGCGCCGCGCTACTTCCTCGATTCGAACCTTGAGGCATTGAAGATGTGATGACCTTCTGTAGAAACGGACGGCAAAACTGTCTGTGGTGACCGAGCGAGAAAACACTGACCACCCACGATGGGAATCAGAGTGGCGACGAGAGAGATATTGGTGTGCGCGGTAAAGACCCCGGAGGCTCCCAGTCTTGCAGAGTAACAGCTCCTGCAGAAGACTGGTGGGAACCTCCGGAGAGTAGTCAGCGAGCACCGGAATTTCCTTGATAGTTATCTTGTCGAGCGCGACCCAAAGCTCGATTGTGGTCAACAACATGACTGAGAGGAGCTCCGGGTTGCTTCCGTATGTTCTCAGCGCACTCGAGGAGTATTTGTTTCCCAAGATCTCCAACTTCACGCAAGCTTCGTCGTGGTTTGTCACCCGATCAACCCAGCCATCAATGCCCTGCTCAACAGCCCGCTCGACGTCGTACAGGGCAACTTGGGGTTCAATACGATAAGCCTCTTCAAAAAAGGTCCCATCAGAGGACAGAAAGTCATCAAGAGAACCTCGAGGACGATGGTTGGGTTTGAAGGGGGTGTCGAGAGGATTGATGATGTGACGAGCGAGACAGTTACGAAGGTAATCGCCACTGCCCAAGAGCGTCAGCTCAGTATCTCGGGTCAGATCGAGCTGGGAGGGGGCCCAGGGTGGGGATACACGCTGTTCGTCCTGCACCTCTCTCCACCGCTTCTCAAGGGTCGATCGGAGGGAAGTGCATGTCTCCAACACGATGTGCGAGAGCCAGTCTGGCACAGAAGAACCGAGCTTCCTCAACCGTCGGCTAATCTTGGCTGACATAAAGCGGAGAAGATCATTGGGAAGGTCGGCACAGATCTTTTCATTCCCAAGGCAACACATGAAGAACAGCATGAATCGCTTGTAGATATCATGTCCAAGAGCAGACCGATCCAGGGAGGTCTGAATGGCAACTCTAATAAGAAGCCAGAGCGACGAGCGCCGCCACGGCAATTCCGAGTTGTTCCACACGACGTCATCCCCTACGCGTTTGGTGATGCTAATGATGTCGGCAGGGCGACCGACGCTTCTCAAGATGCCAGTAAGCAATTCGGTGATATAGCGCGGGTGGGTAGTGTCTCGGGTTTCGACAACGATGGACTGCGCTTTTCGGCTCGTTGGAACAGCGTCAAGGATATCATCGTTCATATGAACGAGGAAATTCACGAGTTCGGAAAGAAGGCTCCTGTCCTCAAACACGGCGTTGGGGATTTCGATCGCCGGCCCAGGATATGAACATATGAGCTTTCCCTGTGTAGTCATCACATCCTCGGCCTTTGGGGATACCTCGAACGACTCGAAAATGGTGACATCTTTCTTCTTTCTGAATAAGACCGCCACATTTTGCGCTCGAATAAGGAACGCGAGGACATCTGCACATCATGAGTTTCCAGGATACTGAAGACACTCGAAAACATACCTCCCACGTTCATGCTGCTGAGCTGAGAGAAAGTTTGGAACCGATCTAGGTTTTCAAACTGGACAATGGCCTGCAGATTGTCCAACATTCGCGTAATGCTATGCCACTGAACCATATTGGCGTGGTCGACGTGGTCACCATAAAGACGCATAACAGATGAGACCACTCCAGCTAGAGAACGATCGTTGCGGATGCTGTGATCATTCCCATCTGGGAGCTGGAGAGGACAAAAGACATGTGTAACGATATATTGCAATGTACAGAGGTCCCCGGGGTCAAGGAGAGAGTGCGACATTCAAACGATGGAGGATATTGAGAATGGGTTTGGAGTTGAACAATGAGGTGTTTGAGGGAGAGAGAGAGCAAAACTTGAAGCTCTGACCTCATGTTCGTTAATCTGCGGCGACGAATTTGGTCAAATTCGGCGGCTGAGTCTGAACAGCAGAGGATGTACCTTGTAATACGGCCATTACTGAACGAGGGTACGACTCGAGGCAAGAAGCCACAGATATATGGGTCAAGGGGTGCGAGTCATGCCCTGCTCTCGCCCTTCATTTCCCGTAGCCCACAGCCCTCAGCAAAGGACTGCAGGGAGAGAGGAAAGAAGCAGAACACAACACATGTAGCTCTGTCCTAATATCCGTTGATTTACGACAAGGAATTTTGCCTGCATGTCTGAGTCTGAATAACGCAGAATGGACGGATGCGACTCGAGGCAAGAAGCCACTACAGATACATTGAGTCATGGCCTGCTCATGCCCTCCATTGGCCGCAGCCCACAGCCCTCGGCACAGGACTGCATGCAGAGAGGAAGAAGCAGAACGCGTGTAGCTCTGTTCCTATATCCATTGATAAGGAATTTGGCCTAAATTCGACAACAGGCTCTAGGCAAGAAGCCACCACAGATATAGCGAGTCACGCAGCCCTGGGCACAGGACTGCACCCACAATGAGAATGAGAAGGAAGATAGGACCAAGATGGAATAACTTACCTGTCAGCCACTGGAATAGTGGTCGCCAATGGCCGTAGAAGTTGAATCGTATGCATGTATGGCAACAAACGTCAAACAGTGAAACCTGTGCCACTACCAATTATTTGTTTGACAACCGACTGCATGAAAACCTACCAGTTGCGTGGCTTGCGCGGTGCACTACTAGTCTGATCGGAAGTGAAGAGACTTGAGCATGACGTGCCAAGCAAGAGACCGGCTTGAGCGTCGAGAAACAATGATCGGAGGTGCATCAATTCAAACATTTCGTGGAATGAAACGTCCATGCGGGGGGTACCTCGACATAATTGCAGTTGTTGATAATGTTGTGGAGGACAAAATTTTGCTCCGTGGATTGTCCGTGGAAGTTTCTTACCATAATAAAATCTGATCCGAATGCAGACGCCAGCAAAACTCTGACGATGAAGGGCGATGCACGGGGACGACAACAACGCTGTGATATTGTGGAGGAGTCCGAGGTAACACAGTTTAAAAAACAGGCACACGGCTCACCAGATGACCGGCAGTCGGCAGGAAAATCACCATCAGAAGTCCATCTCGCATCACTCAGGCTGTCAGTATTGTGTTCCTTTGGATTATGATGGACCTGAACAACTTCAAGTTCTTGTTCCGCTCGTCTTTCCAAAGACCCAATCCAATTGGCTCGTCTACATCCCACTCTTCAGTAACTTGACATTCAGATCGACAACGCTGCGCTCAACTCAATTCATAGAAGCAAGATCAGTTCGAGAACGCGGAGGCGTTGTTAACCGCAGCGATCCCCAAGTCTCGATGATGCGGTCATTTCAACTGCCACGTCGCCACCGTACTCAACTCGCCTACCAACCTGATTGCTGCCTCGAGCATCCGCTGTGTCAAGTCCGACCGCTTCCTCGCTGCGTCCCTAATTGGCGAGCGCGTGTGGATCGGCGGCGACGCACTCGGTCGTGCAATACACCCTTCAGGAAGCTCACAAGTTACCAGTGAGACCACCAAGAGCGATCAGCGTCGATCAGCCCTCAGCGTGTTCATTTGGGCTCGTGCATGCTCGAACGATTGCATCGCACCCTCGTAGTCACCGTATACTGTGTATGGGTAGACAGAACATGTCTAATGGTACCAGAAGCATCATCTACACATTGAATTCAAGCACCACTGGTCTACCGTCACTGCATGCCGTCAATCACCCAATCATGACCGAAGAGGTAGTAAATGAAACGCACATCATCACAGCCGTCAAAATCAACTTCAGAAAGCAGTCGTCCATCGAGAAGCTTCCCCATGTGTGTCGGTGCAAAACGCATGCCTTTCCTCCGAAGACCCATCAATTCCCTCATTGAACCAAGTGGAGATGTTTGAAAGGTGTAAACACTCTGCAAGTGCCTTGGTCGTTTGTTCGGCGAAATGAATCCATCGCATCCAACCTCGATGCCCTCTTCGTCCTGTAGGTCCCTTGCGTACACGCAAAGGAAACGACACAACCGGATGTACGTCTTGTAGTCCTTCAGGTATAGCTGTCCAGAAAACACGTTCAACTGATCCATAAGAGACGACGGGGGAGTCCAGCCAGCGGGGACCGTGGGGATGCTGTACAAGGCAAGGTCGTCGCATGCTTTCATGGACCTGGCGATTCGAGGGGTGTATAGATGGAGGTGAACCTTGTCGCTCGATCTGATATCCGGTAACAAGTGGTTGACTTCGTAAGGGCTCAAGATGACAAGTACTTCGTTGTGAGCTCTTTTCCCAGAGACGACCCACATCACAGGGCGCAAATAGTCGTCTATCTTGCTCGATGATTTGACAGTCTTCTGAAAGTCCGTCGTCGCCAAAACATATGGACTCCAAATCTGAGCCTCGTTGGTAGCTGCGGAGGTCACGTCGAGTGTCTGGAAAGCTCGACGAAAACCTTTGCTAGTTGTAGGGACGACGCCTGTCTTTACAAAGTCAACGACAGCTTGGTGGATTGAATGGGTCGCTGATGGCACCCTCGAGGGACGTTCCACTTGTCGTTCGCGTTCAGCTTCATGAATGACCTCCCGCTCTTGTTCTTCATCCATGCTCACATCACGGAGAGACAAAACCCCGAGCTCGTTGCAACGTTGGCGGATGTCTGGGCTGAGTAAGGAAGTGTTCGAAGAGTTGCACGGCCCATAGAGATCTTCCAACCTCTTGGCTTCTGGCTGGAGCCACTTGCCCGATAGTTCCTTCGAAGACAGCTCATTTCTACAGAAGCTGGTCCAAGCAGCATATCGGGACGTATGGTCCATCCCTTGTTGTGCCCAATGAGGTGTCCGGTGTTGGATGTCATCGCATGTCTCGCGTATAGCCCACTGTAGGATATCCGTGGTGTCGATGACATCTGAAGGGCTTTTGCTAGCCACAAAGCGGATACGTCGATCAACCTCGAGAGGCGCGAAAAACATGACGGAGTGGCCATGGCCCAGCTTGCGCATCCGCATGCACCCTACGGGTAGGAAACACTTAGATTCATGGCTCCGGGTAGTGCAGACTGTACATACCTTGAGCCAACCGATCTTTGGTAACCTTGGGGCCCAATGTGACAGCCGCGCGGAACCCACTAGGAAACTTGATGTCGGTACCTCGTGTATGAGCGTCATCGAGGTATACGACACATTGGTCCAACTGCTGCGCGAATGGTGACGACATCAGAAGCTGCGTGCTGTCGTCTCGGGTGAGTACCGTCAACTCGTCGTCCTCATTGAAATAAATGGCTGCGGAGGTGTTCGCACTGATAGCTAGCCACGCTTTAGCCAGCTCATAGTTTTCAAGATCGAGCATCTGAGCACCGACATCCAATAGGACCCGGATTTCGGGATCCTGGGTAACCAAGATCTTGAGGAATTCGCATGTGGCCCGCCGCTCGCCGTTCTCTTGGGTCATGCACATATAGTGGTTGTTCTCCGGCTGCAGAAGATACGAGAGAACCTTCGCGTTCGTTCCTCGCTGGTGATCAGGGTCCCGTTGAGTGATGTGGAGGGGTAATAGATATTGACCATCATTCGTTCCCGAAAATCCTAGCATGGTGTAAGTTACTGAGCCAGCAAGCTTGGCCATAGTCGACCTGATCCTAGACTTACCGGTTAGTAGACGTTCTTTCTTCTCTGCCAAATCCCAACCTGAACATGACAGTTTCGACGGAAACTCTTTGGCTTCTTTCGGGAACACCACACTCGAAAGGTAGAAGTCGACCGTTGCCCGATTGCGTTCGAACAGAGGAAGTAGAAACTCGTTCCACTGTTCCGACGACTTGATGTTGACCCCACTTAATGTCTGCAGACCTTCCGGCACGCCAGGACAGTCCCGAACCCACAGATCGTAATCCAGGTTGGGTCATCCTGTTTGAGCAAAATTTCGAAAGAAAGTCTGAGCTGTTCTTCACTGAGACCACCGTAGTAATAGGAAAGGCAGGTGAGGATGATGGCGATGTCCGGATGTCCAAACTCAGCCCTTTGTGCTGGGACGTCTTTTGCTCTATATGGGACTGCAAGCATGGTGCGCATTGGGGCAAGGCCATAGTCTACCCGCCACCGTCGCTCTCTGAAAGCATACGAAAGAATGCCGGCGGCCAAGAGGCCACGCAAAAGTAGCAGACCGCCCCACACAGGAGTTCGCCGAGAATATTCCTTTACCAATTGGAGTTTGGCAGGAGGGACATTCTCGCACGATATGAAGCCCCGGATCGCGTCCCTAGTAATGCCCGAGCGGAGCTGTCCAAAGTTGAAGTTCGGAAGTAGACCCTCCATAACATCTTGCACTATCCATGAGATTAACATTTGACCAGCATCCGTGTGCAAGATACGAAGGTGGGGAAAGGATCCGGATGGACCACACTCGTACTCTACCCCAAGCGGGAAAAGCTCTCGAAGGGAGGAAGCATGTTTTTTGACAAGGCCGAGAACTTGTTCAGTGGTGGTCCATCGATCGGGGAAGCCTTCCATATGTCGCTGAAGGCCGATGGTGTATACTAGTTGATACCGAACATGAAGGATTTCGTCGCTCTCGTCTAAAATATCTCGCGAATGAACATGGAGCCATCGCTGAAGTTTCAGCAACAGGGCAGCCAGTTGACTGTCTTCTGCCTGAGGCAGCTGCTTCTCCACGCTCACTAGTTTGAACGATAAAATGTGCTCCGGCTGGACGACCAGAATCCCACGCTCCTTCATACATTCCGATATAACTTCACGGAGGGCAGCCACTTTCTCATGATTAACCTCGAGGGATCGAGAGAATGGGATGAAATATATTCGCCTGTTGACGAGTCCACCGAGGCGATCCGCAAGAAGGTGAAACATCTGCGCCGTCAACGCTTTCGGGACAATGACGCGGACGAGTTGAGCTCCATCGGCAAGGACAGCAACAACGATGGGAACGATCACGGATGACTTTCCCTCGCCCATATTGAGTTGCATGGCCGTATTGTTACCCGAGCGAGGTGATATCATTTCATCGGCAACCCCAGCCTGAACGCGACGAACCAAAAAGTTGCCTTGCAGCTTACGTGGGCGAGAGACATGGCGTCAGCAGATATATACATCCACCACACAAGAAACACACCTGAATTAATAGCCAGTCTGGATGCGCTTCGGCGTTCCAACCATCGCATCCTTCGTTCTGCAGTTCCGTGCGGAGCTCTTCGTGAAGGTTGTCGAAGTGGAGTCGAAGCAATCTTCGAGCACGCTGGAGCATGAGCGCGAGTAGAGTCAACCGTATGAGACATTCCATCCAATCGTCGGAGAGTACGACTGGTGAATTAGATGCGAGGGAGCGAAAAAGTGCATGTGCCGTGATGCGTGGCCATTGACCAGACTGCTCGAGAGCGTGTTCGCTCTGGCTTCTCGACCCTAGATACTGCTTGACATGGCCCAGACCTTCAATGTAGCTGGCTCTGCACCGGGCATAGTGGGCCATAAGTTCCTCGACAGTAGGTAGCTTCGTCGCTCCGTGAGCTACAAGGGCGATGTCACCTCCAAAGCATTCTGCACTAGTGCGGAGGGCAGAGACATAGTGATGCTGAAATGGGTTTACTGCGTTCGCCTCAACCCTAGCAATTAGTTGGTGCAACGGGGCGGGACCAGAGAGTGAAGCTTTCCCGTCGTCGGCAGTATATGCACGCAATCTACCATGTGCTTGTAACGATGGTGCAGCTCTGGCGAGTAACTGGATCACCGTGAGCGACGAGGAGGTGAGAGAGGGGATGCTTTGCGATGGTCGGAATGAGTACTGAAGAGCTGGAATTGGGGAGGCCTGGGAGTTTACGTTCTTCAGGATAGCCTGAACACGAGCAAGGTGCTCTTTTAGTTTGAGATTGCGATAGCAGCTGGAGAAGTGCCTCTGAACTTTGGATGTGAAATTTGCCACATCGTATAATTTGGGACTGAGTGAGCACGGTGGATTGGTCTCACATGGCCAAGCGTTCAACAATTGGTGGACAGCTGAATCGGTGTCCGACTCTCGTCTGCTGTTATACATTTTGAGCTGACGCTTTCGTAGTGCCTTTGCACTCTCCCCAACGTTTGCAGGTTTGTTGCTTTCAGGGCTACGTTCGAAGGAGTAGGCACAGCCGGAAACATAACTGCGCAGAGTGGCCTGAGAGGGAGCATATCCTTCTGAGAGATCGTAAGACTTATAGTGTGGTGGATCCTCCATCCGGAAGTGCGGGTCCGACGCGAAGGCCACGAACACGGGGACCAGGTCATCAAGTTTCGATGAGGCGTACACCATGGCGGGCAGTGAGAAAAGCAATTGAAACCATTTCCGCTCATTGCTTCTTCGCAAAAGTTTGTATGCCTTGAGCCAAATCAATGGAAGATCTGGAGTCAACCACGATGTGTCATATTGAAGTGACAAAGTAGTATCCCCAGATACGTTCCCCCTCCATGACTCCACCATCTTCAGTATATTCTTTGTGGTCGTCACATTGGCAGTCCGACTCTGATGGACGGCAGTTGCCGCGGTATAAGCGCGTTGCTCTCCCGAGCGAACCTCTACTAGATCTCTGGCAGAGTACCGGACATCTAGAGTTGCCCTGGAAGGCTGCCCAGGATACTCGGATGGAAATAGATACGCAAGTCGTCGCGCACTGCGCTCAAGCAGGTGATTGTCGTGCGATGGGAACTTTTGGAATAAAGGGCTCGATTGACTCTCGTGAAATACTTGAACCTTCTCGTAGTGTTCCTTGATTGCTTTGGAAACGATATATAATTCGTGATGTTGAGAACGTGCCGGAAGGTTGAGCCACTCCACCTTCTGCATACGCCTGAGCTGTACAGGGTACCATGTGCGCGTGGGACATATGGATGCGATCAAGCTCAAGAGCTCCGCTTCGCGAGAACCGAACCTCATGATCGACCAGCAACTGGCTGACCGGAGTAGGGACAACGCTTCCTCTGTACCCGACCTGCCTGTAAGCGGGTCGGTGCTACACCCACTAGTAAGAGCATGCAGGTAGGCACAATACAGCTTGTTTGTCAAACTGACGTTCCCAATCAAGCAGCCCAGGTCGATATCGACTTTATAGGTCTGGTAGGTCACCCGCCCAAGCGCGGGACCACGAGTGTTGATTTCGACACGAACGTGATGGCTGTCCTTCTGGAATGAAATCTTGCCATCAGGGATGAGGACGTATCTGGGGATGAGTTCGATAGCATGGGCATGTCTGATCTTTGGCCGAAGTACGAGCCGATTGACCAAACCAAATAGAGTCCCGACAGATTGGTTCTCGTCATAAACCATTCCCCGGATGTTGTGAGATTGCAGGTCCCCATCCTTGTCGACGTAAAAGGATAGGCCATAACGCGGCAAGACAACAGACAACTTCAACGATGACATGGAGTCGATCGGGGAAACGCTGATAAGGAGATTACGTGGGGTGTCGAAGGGCCTCAATAGGCTCGATACCATGTCCCAGGATTGGCTTCGGATATCTACGAGCAACTCGTTGCCTTTCTGCACGCGATATCGCCCAGGAGAACAGTCAATCTTCCAGTTCTCCGACGATGTCTCCCAGAGGCTGTCGAGAGGGCGGATCTCCAGGACGGATGTGGAAAGGTTTAACCAATGGGCATGTCCCTCGATCAATACTGCCGGCAAGTCTCCTTCCAATTTTTCTTTAGGAACGAGCTCGATGACATTCGATTCACCTTTGACTTGTTTTCGTTTTGCACGTATCACGAGATCCGAGCCATTATTTCGGAGAGAAAAGTACACCTGAGCGTGCCATTTGAGTCCTCGTGTTATACCCCAACCTCTGAAAGTGCGCTTACCTGATGATCGGAAATCAGACCCCTTGTCGAGTAATCCATCCCCGGGAGATCACCTGGTATGACATCGAGCACATCCTACAAAATTGATCAATAAGCTGCTTTACATTGGGCACGACAAGACCTATGTACTTTGCCAAATACTAGGTTGTATAGCGGATGCCGCAAAATTTCGGTCGGCAATCGCCCAAGCGATTTCCCATTGACCAAAAGTGACCCGTCAAGTAAATTAAAATGCACCACTTGTGATGTCTGGTCAGTTGTCGACGCGGTCCTGCACGAGAACCAGCGCGAATTCGGATTTTTTAATGGGGTCCACTTCGAACCTGGACGGTATTCAGGCCAAACCCAGCCGACCGCAAGGTCGATGCCTTCATCACTGGAGTCGGCCTCAATAACGTCGCTTATAACACTCTCGAGAGCCAGAGACAGGCAACGATCTCGGTCAAGGAGTAACTGCGAATATGGGGTGAGGCCAGAGACTTTGCTGGGTGTGTGGTCGTGGATTAATATAGCGGAGGAGAGTAGAATCTTGATATCTTCTGCTGAATGAAGGAGCTTTCGGATCATGGAGGGGTCAACATCGAACGTGCTTCGACAGGTGGCGGCAGCGTCCCGTAAATACCCACGGAACTCTTCATCTCCCGGTGTTTCCGTGACCTTAGCGGACAGCTTCTCTACCCAGGAAAATACCTTGCCACGCACAGTACGAAGAAGTCCAAGCGCTTCCAACGAGACACCCTGATCAGAGCTGGACGCAAGTAGACGACGGAGCAAGAAGGAAATGGTGTCCATGGTCACCCCTTCCAGCCAGTTGGCTTCGACATCCCAGACGAGGCTTTCAAGTTCTCCCAGAAGCGCATAACAAAAGGAGGGCTGTTGGAGCTCTCGATGCCACTTCCACTCCGTGTTGTCAAGCGGTCCAACCTGAGAGACTGCCTGAGCCAACAGAAAATGGACTTCGTGACGACGGAAGCTCAACGATCGACCTCGAAGCTCTCGCACGACATTGAGCCATTGAAGCAAGCCGCCACTACGCAGGTGTCCAAACACTATATATTCATGGATGGAAAGGTCCCTGTGGCAATCGGATTGGTTTGCCACGACTTCATTCGACGTGTGGGAAGTGGTATCAACGTATTTTTGCAGATTCTTGTATGGTCCGCTTACGAGCCTGTACGTGCAATACCGTCTGACGTCGAAACGACCTAGCGCCTCTGAGACAGGAACACGAGCACGGCTATCAAAGCCATAGAATGTCAGCCCATTGTTGACGCAGACTCGTTCCTGCGTGGTGGGGATGGACGTTTTGCTATAATGTGTGATAACGAACGGTTTGGTATCGGAACCAATGGAGATCCGTGATCTAGGATGCTGAACAAGATAAGGATGGAGCGCGGTATACTTGTTGAGCAGGATATAGGGCGTTTTCTGCTTAACGGAAGAAGAACAGAGATCGACCAAGAGATGGAATGTGGCAGTACGCCACATGTTGAAAGAGACTGGACAATCCAACTCGAACACGACAACCTCAGCCTGGAGCTGCCTAGCCGGCAACGGCCACTCGTGAATGGTTATCTGCATCTTCTTAAGCTCTCTTTCCATGCGGCACTTGTTGCAGTAGCTGGAATGGTATTCGTAGCCACACCGATTAACGGCGAACTCGTGATTAGCGTTAGCAGCCATCTGCTCAAGCTCGGCATGTTGAGAATTCGCTCTCTTCAGTTCTGCGGCCTTTTCACGAACTTCGCGCCGGGCTGCTTCCTCGATTCGAGCCTTGAGATGCTGAAGATGCGAGGACCTTCTGAAGAAACGGACGGCAAAACTATCTGCAGTGGTTGAAGTAGAAAACACCGACCACCCACTATGGGATTCAGAGTGGCGACGAGAGAGATATTGATATGCGCGGTGAAGACGATGGAGGCTCCCAGTCTTGTAAAGTAACAGGGGTTCCAAAAGACTCGTGGGAACCTCCGGAGAGTAGTCTGCGAGTATGGGGATTTCCTTGATAGCTATCTTGTCGAGCGCAACCCAAAGCTCGATCGTGGTCAACAGCATGACCGACAAGAGCTCTGGATTATCCGCGTACGTCTTCAGCGCACTGGAGGAGTATTTGTTTCCCAAGATCTCCAGTTTCACGCAAGCTTTGTCGTTGTTCTTCACCCGATCAACCCAGCCATCAATGCCCTGCTCAACAGCCTGCTCGACATCGTACAGGGCAACTTGAGGTTCAATACAATAAGCCTCTTCAAAAAAGGTCCCATCAGAGGACAGAAAGTTATCCAGAGAACCTCGAGGACGATGGTTGGGTTTAAAGGGGGTGTCGAGAGTTTTGATGATGTGACGAGCGAGACAGTCACGAAGGTAATCGCCACTGCTCAAGAGTGACAGCCCAGTATCTCCGATCAGATCGAGCTGGAAGGGGGCCCAGGGAGGGGATACACGCTGTTCGTCCTGTACCTGTCTCCACCTCTTCTCAAGTGTCGATCGGAGGGAAGTGCATGTCTGCAACACAGTGCTCGAGAGCCAGTCTGGCGCGGAAGAGCCAAGCTTCCTCAATCGTCGGCTGATCTTGGCTGACATGGAGTGGAGTAAATCATTCGGAAGGTCGGCACACATTTTTTCTTCCGCAAGGCAACACATGAAGTACAGCATGAATTGCTTGTAGGTGTCATGCCCGAAAGTGGACCGGTCCAGTGAAGTCTGAATGGCAACTCTGATAACGAGCCAAAGCGACGAGCGTCGCCAGGGCAACTTTGAGTTGTTCCACGCAACGTCATCCCCCACGCGTTTGGTAATGCGAATGATGTCAGCAGGGCGACCGACGCTTCTCAAGATGCCAGTAAGCAACTCGGTGATATAGCGCGGGTGGGTAGTGTCTCGGGTTTCGAGAACGGTGGACTGCGCTTTTCGGCTCGTTGGAGCAGCGTCAAGAATATCGTCGTTCATGCGAACGAGGAAATTCGCGAGTCCGGAAAGAAAGTTCTCATCCTCAAAGACGGCATTGGGGATCTCGATTGCCGGCCCAGGATATGAACATATGAGCTTTCCTTGTGTAGTCATCACATTCTCAGCCTTCGGGGATACCTCGAACGACTCAAAAATGGTGACATCTTTATTCTTTCTGAACAGGACCGCCACATTTTGGGCTCGAATAAGGAACGCGAGGACATCTACACACTATGAGTTTCTAGGATAGTGTGGAGGCCGAAAGCTTACCTCCAACGTTCATGTTGCTGAGCTGAGAGATAGTGTGGGACCTGTCCAAGCCTTCAAACTGGACAATGGCCCTAAGATTGTCCAACATTCGTGGAATGCTGTGCCACTGAGGCATATCAGCGTCGGTAATGTGGTCACTGTGGAGACGCGCAACAGATGCGATTGCTCCAGCTAGTGAATGATCGTGGCGGACACTGTGGTCATCCCCATCAGGAAATTGGAGAGGACAAAAGACGTGCGAAACGATATATTTCAATGTAAAAGGTTCTCCGGGGTCAAGGACAGAGTGAGACATCCGAGCGATGTTGAACGAGATTGAGAATGGGATTGGAGCTAGACAGTGAGGCGTTGAGGGGAGAGAGAAAGGGGCAAGATGCCTATTTTTATGATATTCATTGATCTGTGGCGAGGAATTTGTCCCAAAGTCGACGGTCTGAGTCCGAACAGCACAGGATGGACCTAGACCGTTGTCGATAGGGAACAAAAGCACGAGTCAAGGCACGGAGTTACTACATGCGCCTGCTGTATCCGCAGCCCTCGGCACAGAGCTACACTCACAATAAGATTCCGAAAGAAGACAGTATCAAGATGGGACAACTTACCCGTCTATCGCCTAGCTTGCATCGGGCTCAGACACGAGCGGAACGGTCACAAATACCGTAGTCATAGAAGTGGAATCGCTCTGCACTTGAAGTCGAAGAGACATGGACGAATTCACCGTGGTTGGTTGAACCAGTGGCGCAAGCCTGCTCCAAGACCGTCGATACGATGAGCACCACGAAACATCGTCCACACGGAGTCAACACGGAGTCTTAGTAACTTTCATTCACTTGAGTTTCCACCCAAGAATCCGCGGGGACAGTGCCGCGTCGGAGGTTCAAATACCAGTTAAACCTAATTGCACCACGAGCGGTGGATCGAATCGTTAAGTTTCTTGACGCGTACATATGTCCTTTATTTGAACATGGAAGGTGCGTGCATTTGGTTTCTGTGGTGGGTCGCGTCGTACATGGTGTTTACCAAGAGACAAGGAAACAAGACGATGACGACGACGACGATACCACCGCGGGCGTCTCAAAGAATTCGTCGCAAAGGGCGAGATTGTCCGATACCATTGTGTCCATATACTCACCGAGATGGTCGTAAACCTGGGCGAAATAGAGTATGCTCTGTCGTCGCTCAAAACTCTTGTACAGCGAGGACGTCTACCACATGCTTAGAGCAGCCCTCGTTGAGCGCATGTACAACAAAGAAACGCGGCCCATCCGCATTCAAGCATGTTGCCCTCTCCAAACCTTGCGACTCAGAGGACCCCTCCAACATCGAACAAGACGAGAAGACCGCCGTCGACGTCCTACTCGATGCCCTCAGCTGTGGTCCCGCCGCGTACGTATCCCTCCTCCACTCGCCACCCACCCTCTAACCCGACGCATACAGTGAAACCAACGCACTGCCCTCCTCAACATTCCCATCGCAAAACATAGCCTACCTGCTATTCTCGCCCGTTCGCGCGACACCGTCACCGGCCGTGCTCGAAAAAAAAACTGCACGACCCCTGACGGCCCCGCCATGGGTCCTCTCCCCCCACGCGTATATCGCCCAAAGGGAGCTCATCATCTGAAATGGTCTCGGGGACCGTGAGCCCGCGGTCCGCTCTGCCGCAGGATCACGCCTCGGTGCCTAGGTTGATATCGTCAGCGAGTTGACCAAGGCTGAGGAAGGCGGTGGTAGGGCGGACGACATATCAGCATTCCTTGACTTGTTTGACCTCAACGAGAACTCAGAGGTGCGTATATGCGCCTTTGCGTGGCCGTCATGACTCACACGAGTTCACATGACCTGCAGGACGCCTTTGGGACGTGGTGACCCCTGAAAAGGCGTTTTTAGCGCGTATATGCATGGAGCACTGAATCGCGACCAACGACCAGGCGAAATTGGAGGTATCCCTCCCCTCGTGACTCACCTCCCCTTCCGGATCTAAAGTGTCTACAACGAATACCAAGAGGACCTGAGGCCGTCTCGTAGGAGCGTGTGTTGCGTGCGCTCGGCGCCAACGAACGCGACGTCGATGACCTGTTGCTCGATGCGGAGTCCGTGCACAAGAAAGCGAAGTGGCGCGCCACTTCGCTTTCCCCTCGCAGCGTCGCCACACCGCTGCCTTTCAAGTTCGTTCTTTCGCACCCACCGCACCACTCCCACTCGCAGGACGACTTACTTGTCTTCACTTGTTGCGTCCGTCGCACGCTCTGCGCCAGGCGCGAGCTCATGCTGCTAGGTGCCCAACCCACCCATGCGGCTCGCTCTCCCCGGCGTGGCATTGCCTCGGGCTTCGCCCACCTCACCCATTCGGAGTCCGAGTCATCCCCCTCTTTTCACACCTGTTTACTACTTCACCCTTTACTACATACGGATTACTTTCTCCTAAACCTCGATAGCGTTCATAAAAAACTCGAAATAGCAACCTCATGTTCTTCAACTTCTTGGTCACCAGTCGTGACTGGGATTTTGGAACATAGTACATTTACAACAACTTGGGCAAGAATCAATACAACCACTGGCAGGAGCATCGTCTACAAATGACATTCAAGTGCTAGTCTACCATCACTGCCTGTCGTCAGTCAACCAACCATGACTCCAGGTAAAATGAAACGCACATCATCATAACCGTCGATATCATCTTCAGAAAGCAGCCGTCCATCGAGAAGTTTCCCCATGTGTGTCGGTGCAAAACGCATGCCTTTCCTTCGAAGACCCATCAACTCCCTCAGCGAACCAAGTGGAGATGTTTGAAAGGTGTAAACACTCTGCAAGTGCCTTGGTCGATTGTTCGGCGAAATGAACCCATCGCATCCAACCTCGATGCCCTTCAATTCGTCCTGCAGGTCTCTTGCGTACACGCAAAGGAAACGACACAGCCGGATGTACGTCTCGTAGTCCTTTAGGTATAGCTGTCCAGAAAACACGTTCAACTGATCCATGAGAGACGAGGGGGGAGTCCAGCCAGCGGGGACCGCGGGAATACTGTACAAGGCAAGGTCGTCGCATGGTTTCAT
The DNA here is from genome assembly GCA_038090955.1 of Xerocomellus intermedius. NCBI lineage: Eukaryota > Fungi > Basidiomycota > Agaricomycetes > Boletales > Boletaceae > Xerocomellus > Xerocomellus intermedius. The sequence continues at coordinate 20,906 of JBBPNP010000110.1, forward strand.
GGACCTGGTGGTTCGGGGTGTGTACAGATGAAGGTGAACCTTGTCGCTCGATCTGATATCCGGTAGCAACTGGTTGACTTCGTAAGGGCTCAAGATGACAAGTACTTCGTTGCGAGCTCTTTTCCCGGAGACAACCCACTGGACAGGGCGTAAATAGTCATCCAGCTCTCCTGACGAACGGACGGTCTTCTGAAAGTCCGTCGTTGCCAATATGTATGGACTCCAGATATGAGCCTCGTTGGCAGCTGCGGAGGTCACGTCGAGTGTTTCGAAAGCTGGACGGAAAGCGTTGGTAATCGTAGGAACGACACCTGTCTTTACAAAGTCGACGACAGCTTGGTGGATTGAATGGGTCGCTGATGGCACCCTCGGGGGACGTTCCACTTGTCGTTCGCGTTCAACTTCATGAATGACCTCCCGCTCTTGTTCTTCATCCATGCTCACATCGCGGAGAGACAAAACTCCGAGTTCCTCGCAACGTTGGCGAATGCCTGGGCTGAGTAAGGAAGTGTTCGAAGGGTTGCACGGCCCGTAGAGATCTTCCAACCTCTTGGCTTCTGGCTGGAGCCACTTGCCCGATAGTTCCTTCGAAGACAGCTCATTTCTACAGAAGCTGGTCCAAGCAGCATATCGGGAGGTATGGTCCGTCCCTTGTTGTGCCCAATGAGGCGTCCGCTGTTGAATGTCGTCGCATGTCTCGCGTACAGTCCATTGTAGGATATCCGTGGTGTCGACGACATCTGAAGGGCCTTTGCTAGCCACAGAGCGGATACGTCGGTCTACCTCGAGAGGTGCGAAAAACATGATGGAGTGGCCATGGCCCAGTTTGCGCATCCGCATGCACCCTACGGGTAGGGAGCACTTAGATTCATGGAGCTGGGTACTAGTGCAGACCGGCGTACATACCTTGAGTCAAACGATCTTTGGTAACCTTGGGACCCAATGTGACAGCCGCGCGGAATACATTAGGAAACTTGATGTCGGTACCTCGTGTATGAGCGTCATCGAGGTATACGACACATTGGTCCAACTGCTGCGCGAATGGTGACGACATCAGAAGGTGCCTGCTGCTGTCTCGCGTGAGTACCGTCAGCTCGTCGTCCTCATTGAAATAAATGGCTGCGGAGGTGTTCGGACTGATAGCTAGCCACGCTTTAGCCAGCTCATGGTTTTCAAGATCGAGCATCTGAGCACCGACATCCAATAGGACCCGGATTTCGGGATTCTGGGTAACCAAGATCTTGAGGAATTCGCGTGTGGTCCGCCGCTCGCCGTTCTCTCGGGTCATGCACATATAATGGTTGTTCTCCGGCTGCAGAAGATACGAGAGAACCTTCGCGTTCGTTCCTCGCTGGTGATCAGGGTCCCGTTGAGTGATGTGGAGGGGTAATAGATATTGACCGTCATTCGTTCCCGAAAATCCTAGCATGGTGTAAGTTACTGAGCCAGCAAGCTTGGCCATAGTCGACCTGATCCTCGACTTACCGGTCAGTGGACGTTCCTTCTTCTCTGCCAAATCCCAACCTGAACATGACAGTTTCGACGGAAACTCTTTGGCTTCTTTCGGGAACACGACGCTCGAAAGGTAGAAATCGATCGTTGCCCGATTCCGCTTGAACAGAGGAAGTAAAAATACCTTCCACTGTTCGGATGACTTGATGTTGACGCCACTTAATGTTTGCAGACCTTCCGGCACGCCAGGACAGGCTCGAACCCAGAGATCGTAATCCAAGGTTGGGTCATCTTGTTTGAGCAAAATTTCGAAAGAAAGTCGTAGCTCTTCTTCACTGAGACCACCGTGGTAATAGGAAAGGCATGTGAGGATGATGGCGATGTCCGGATGCCCAAACTCAGCCCTTTGTGCTGGGACGTCTTTTGCTCTATATGGGACTGCGAGCATGGTACGCGCTGGGGCCAGGCCATAGTCTACCCGCCACCGTCGCTCTCTGAAAGCATACAAAAGAATGCCGGTGGCCAAGAGCCCGCGCAACAGTAGCAGACCGCCCCACACAGGAGTTTGCTGAAAGCAATCCTTTACCATTTGGACTTTTGCAGGAGGGACATTGTCGCACGATATGAAGCTTCGGATCGCGTCCTCAAGGCCTGAGCGGAGCTGTCCAAAGTTGAAGTTTGGAAGTCGGCCCTCTATAATGTCCCGCACTACCCATGAGATTAACTTTTGACCAGCATCTTCGTGCAGGATACGAAGGTGGGGAAATGTTCCAGACGGACCACGCTCGTACTCTACTCCAAGCGGAAAACGCTCTCGAAGGGAGGACGCATGGTTGTTCACGAGCCCGAGAATTTGTTCAGTGGTGGTCCATCGATCGGGGAAGCCTTCCATATGTCGCTGAAGGCCGATGGTGTATACCAATTGATACCGAACGTGAAGGATTTCGTCGCTCTCGTCTAAAATATCTCGTGAATGAGAATAGAGCCACATCTGGAGTTTCAGAAACAGGTCCGCCAGTTGACTGTCTTTTGCCTGAGGCAGCTGCTTCTCCACGCTCACTAGTTTGAGCGACAAAATGTGCTCCGGCTGGACGACCAGAATCCCACGCTCCTTCATGCATTCTGACATAACTTCGCGGAGGGCAGCCACTTTCTGATGATCGGCTTCGAGGGATCGAGAGAATGGGATGAAATATATTCGCCTGTTGACGAGTCCACCGAGGCGATCCACAAGAAGGTGAAACATTTGCGCTGCCAACGCTTTCGGGACGATGACGCGGACGAGTTGAGCACCATCGGCAAGGACAGTAACAACGATGGGGACGATCACGGATGACTTTCCCTCGCCCATATTGAGTTGCATGGCCGTATTGGTACCCGAGCGTGGTGATATCATTTCATCGGCAACCTCAGTCTGAACGCGACGAACCAAGAAGTTGCCTTGCAACTGAGGTGGGTGATGGACGTGGTGTCAGCTGGTATATACATCAATCGCACGAAAACATACCTGAATTAATAGCCAGTCTGGGTGCGTTTCGGCGTTCCAACCATCACATCCTTCGTTCTGTAGTTCTCTGCGGAGCTCTTCGGGAAGATTGTCGAAGTGTAGTCGAAGCAATCTTCGAGCACGCTGTAGCTCGAGCGCGAGTAGAGTCAACTGCGTAAGACACTCTTTCCAATTGTTGGAAAGTATGGTTGGTGAATTGGAGGCGAGAGAGCGAAATAGTGCATGCGCAGTGATGCGTGGCCATTGACCAGACTGCTCGAGAGCCTGTTCGCTCTGGTTGCTCGGGGCTAGATGCTGCTTGACATAGTCCAGACCTTCAATGAAGCTGGCTTCGCAGCGAGCATAGTGTGCCACAAGCGTCTCGACAGTAGGCAGGTTCGTCGCTCCGTGAGCTACAAGGGAGATCTCACTTCCAAAGCATTCTGCACTAGTGCGGAGGGCCGAGACATAGCGACGATGGAATGGGTTTACTGAGTTCGTGTCGACCGTAGCAATTAGCTGGTGCAACGGGGCGGAATCAAAAAGTGAAGTATTCCCGCCGTGGACAGTATATGGAGACAATCTATCATGTGCTTGCAAAGATGGTGCTCGCCTGGCGAATAGCTCATCCACCGAAAGCGACCAGCAATTGCGAAAGGGGATACCTTGCGATGGTTGGAACGAGTATTGAAGAGTTTGGGTTGGGGAGGCCTGGGAGTGTACATTGTCCAGGATATCCTGAACACAAGTAAGGTGCTCTTTAAGTTTGAGATTACGATAGCAGCTGGAAAAGTGCCTCTGAACGTTGGATGTGAAGTCCGGCACATTGTACAAATCGGGGTTGAGTGAGCACCGTGGGGGAGTCTCACATGGCCAAGCCTTCGACAACTGGTGCACTGTTGCATCGGTATCCGAGTTTCGTCTGCTGTGATACATTCGGACTTGACGTTTTTGTAAGTCATGGACACTTTCCCCATATCTCGCAGGTTCAGAACTTTCAGGGCTACAGTGGAATGAGTAGGCACAGTCGGAAACATAACCGCGCAAGGTGGCCTCGGAGGGACGATATTCTTCTGAGAGATCGTAAGAATCATAGTGTGGTGGATTTTCCAACCGAAAGTCCGTGTCCGACGCAAAGGCTACGAACACGGGGACCAGGTCCTTTAGTTTCGACGAGGCGTACGCCATGGCGGGCAGTGAGAAAAGTAATTGAAACCATTTTCCTTCATCGTTTCTTCGCAGGAGTTTGTATGCCTTGAGCCAAATCAATGGAAGTTCTGGAGCCAACCACGATCTGTCATATTGAAGAGACAAAGTAGTATCACCAGATACGCTCCCCGTCCACGATTCCACCATGCTCAGTATATTTGTGGTCGTTGCATTGCCGGTCCGGTAGTGAACGACAGTCGCTGCAGTATAAGCGCGTTGCTCTACTGAGCCAACCTCCACTAGGTCTCTGGCGGAGTACCGGACATCGAGATTTGGCCCGGAAGGCTGTCCGGAAAACTCGGATGGGAATAGATACGCGGCTCGTAGCGCGCTGCGCTTTAGAAGATGTTCGTCGTGCGATGGAAATGATTGGAATAGAATACTTGGTTGACTCTCGTGGAACGATAGCACTCTTTCGCAGTGCTCCTTGATTCCTTTGGCAACAACGTACAACTCGTGATGCTGGGCGCTGGCAGGGAGATCGAGCCACTCCACCTTCTGCATACACCTGAGGTGTCCGGGGTACCATGTACGTGTGGGACATATGGATGCAATCAAGCCCAGGAGCTCTGCTTCGCGAGAACCGAACCTCATGATTGACCAGCAATTGGCTGACTGGAGTAGAGACAATGCTTCCTCTGTACCCGACCTGCCTGTAAGCGGATCGGTGCTACACCCGCTAGTCACAGCGTGCAGGTAAGCACAGTACAGCTTATTTGTCAAGCTGACATTTCCCGTGAGGCAGCCCATGTCGGTATCGACTCTGTAGGTCTGGTACGTGACCTGGCCAAGGGCGGGACGACAAGTGTTGATTTTGACACGAACGTGATTACCGTCTATCTTGAACGAAATCTTGCCCTCGGGAATGAGTACACATCGGGGGATGAGTTCGACAGCATCGACATCTCTGATCTTTGGCCGAAGTACGAGCCGATTGACCAAACCAAACAGAGTCCCGACAGATTGGTTCTCGTCATAAACCATTCCCCGGATGTTGTGAGATTGCAGGTCCCCATCCTCATCGACGTAAAAGGACAGGCCATAGCGGGGTAGTAGAACAGACAATTGCAACGATGACGTAGGTTGGCAGGAGTCGATCGGGGATACAATGACAAGGAGATTACGTGGGGTGTCGAAGGGCCTCAAGAGGCTCGATACCATGTCCCAGGATTGGCTTCGGATATCTACGAGGAACTCGTTGCCTTTCTGCATGCGATATTGCCCAGGAGTACAATCAATCTTCCAGTTCTCTGATGATGTCTGCCAGAGGCTCCCTAGAGGGCGGATCTCCATGACGGACGTGGAAAGGTTTAACCAATGAGCATGCCCCTCGATCAATACTGCCGGCAAGTCTCCTTCCAATTTTTCTTGAGGGATGAGCTCGATGATATTCGAATCACCATTGACCTGTTTTCGCTTTGCTCGTATCACGATATCCGAGTTGTTGTTTCTGAAAGAAAAGTACACCTGGGCAGGCCAGCTGAGTCCTCATGATATACTCTACACTTCCGAAAGTGCGCTCACCTGGTGATCGGAAATCAGACCCCTTGTCGAGTAATCCATCCCTGGGAGATCACCTGGTATGACATCGAGCACATGCTGCAAAAGTGATCAGTAACCTGTGTAACATTGAGCATGACGGGACGTACTTCGCCAAATATTAGGTTGTATAGTGGATGCCGCAAAATTTCGTTCGGCAATCGCCCAACCGGTTTCCCGTCGACCAAAAGTGACCCATCAAGTGAATTATAATGTACTTCTTGTGAACTCTGGTCGGTTGTCGACGCGGTCATGCACGAGAACCAGCGTGAATTCGGATTCTGCATTGGGGTCCACTTCGAACTTGGACGGTAGTCAGACCAAACCCAGCCGACGGCAAAGTTGATGCCCTGATCGCTCGAGTCGACCCGAATGACATCGCTGACAACGCTCTCGAGAGCCAAAGACAGGCGGCGATCTCGGTCAAGAAGTAACTGTGAATATGCGGGGAGGCAAGAGACCTTGCTGGGCGTATGGTCGTGGATTAACATAGCAGAATATAGCAGAACCCCGATATCTTCTGCTGAGTGAAGGAGCTTTCGAATCATGGAGGGGTCAACGTCGAACGTGCTTCGACAAATGGCGGCTGCGTCCCGTAAAACCCGACGAAACTCTTCGTCTCCCGGCGTTTTCGTGAGCTTAGCCGATAGCTCCTCTACCCAGGAGAATACCTTGCCACGCACAGTACGAAGAAGTCCAAGCGTTCTCAGCGAGACAGCCTGATCAGGGCTGGATGTAAGTAGACGACGGAGCAAGAAGGAAATGGTGTCCATTGTGACCACTTCCAACCAGTTGGCTTCGACATCCCGAACAAGCCTTTCAAGCTCTTCTAGAAGCGCATAGCAAAAGGAGGGTTGTTGGAGCTCCCGATGCCACTTCCATTCCGTGTTGTCAAGCGGTCCAACTTGAGAGACTGCCTGAGCCAACAGAAAATGGACTTCGTGATGACGGAAGCTCAACGATCGACCTCGAAGCTCTCGCAAGACGTTGAGCCATTGAAGTAAGCCGCCACTACGCAGGTGTCCGAACGCTATATATTCATGGATGGAAAGGTCCCTGTGGCAATCGGCTTGGTTTGCCAAGACTTCGTTCGACGTGTGGGAAGTGGTATTAACATATTTTTGCAAGTTCTGGTATGGTTTGCTTTGGAGTTTGTACATGCAATACCGTCTGACATCGAAGGGACCCAGCATCTCTGAGATGGGAACCCAGGCACCACTATCGAAGCCATAGAATGTCAACCCATTGTTGACGCAGATCCGTCCTTGCGTGGTGGGGATGGACGTTTTGCTATAATGTGTGACGACAAAAGGTTTCGTGTCGGAACCGAGGGAGATCCGTGATCTAGGATGCTGAACGAGATAAGGCTGGAGCGCGGCATATTCGCTGAGCTGGATATAGGGATCCTTTGGTTCAAGAGACGGAGAACAGAGATCGACCAAGAGATGGAATGTGGCAGTACGCCACATGTTGAAAGAGACTGGACAATCCAACTCGAACACGACAACTTCGGCCTGGAGCTGCCCAGCCGGCAACGGCCACTCGTGAACAGTAATTTCCATGTTCCTACGATCTCTTTCAAGGGAGCATTTTCTGCAGTAGCTGGCATGGTACTCGGAGCCATACCAATTAACTGCGAATTCATGATCAATCTTGGCGGCCTTCTGCTGAAGCTCGGTATGGCGAGCATTCGCTCTCTCAAGTTCTGCAACCTTTTCACGAACTTCGCGCTGCGCTACTTCCTCAATTCGAGCCTTGAGACTCTGAAGACAAGAAGACCTTCGGTAGAAACGGACAGCAAAACTGTCTGTGGTGATCGACGGAGAAAACACCGACCACCCACAATGGGATTGGGAGTGGCGGCGAGAGAGATATTGGTGGACATAGCGAAGACGATCGAGGTTGGAAGTCTTGCAGAGTAACAGATCCTCCAGAAGATATGTGGGAACCTCCGGAGAGTAGTCTGCAAGCATCGGAATTTCCTTGATAGCTATCTTGTCAAGCGCGACCCAAAGCTCGATCGTGGTCAACAACATGACCGAGAGGAGCTCCGGATTGCTCCTGTATGTTCTCAGCGCACTTGAGGAGTATTTGTTTCCCAAAATCTCCAACTTCACGCAAGCTTCGTCGTGGTCTGTCACCCGATCAACCCAGCCGTCAATGCCCTGCTCAACAGCCCGCTCAACATCATAGAGGGCAACATGGGGTTCGGTACGATATGCCTCCTCGAAAAAGGCTCCATCAAAGGACAGAAAGTCATCGAGAGAACCTCGAAGACGATGTTTGGGGTTGAAAGAGATGCCGAGAGGATTGATGGTATGACGAGCGAGGCAGTTGTGAATGTAAGCGCGACTACCCGAGAGCGATAGCTCAATGTCTCGGGTGAGATCGAGCTGGGAGGGGGCCCAGAGTGGGGATACACGCTGAGCGGCCTTCACATCCCCCCACCTCTTCTCAAGTGTCGATCGGAGGGAAGTGCATGTCTCCAACACGGTGCGCGAGAGCCAGTCTGGCGCGGAAGGGCCGAGTTTCCTCAACCTTCGGCAGATCTTGGCTGACATAGAGTGGAGTAGATCATTGGAAAGGTCGGCACAGATCTCTTCATTCGCAAGGCAACACATGAAGAACAGCATGAATTGCTTGTAGGTATCATGCCCGAAAGTAGACCGGTCCAGTGAGGTCTGAATGGCAACTCTGATAAGAAGCCAGAGTGGCGAGCGTCGCCACGGCAACTTTGAGTTGTTCCAGACGACGTCATCCCCCACGCGTTTGGTAATGCGAGCGATGTCGGCAGGGCGACCGACGCTTCTCAAGATGCCGGTAAGCAATTCGGTGATATAGCGGGGGTGGGTGGTGTCTCGGGTTTCGACAACGGTGGACTGTGCCTTTCGGCTCATTGAAGCAGCATCAAGGATATCGTCGTTCATGTGAACGAGAAAATTCACGAGTTCAGAAAGAAAGTCCTTGTCCTCGAAGACGGCATTGGGGATCTCGATCGCCGGCCCAGGATATGAACAGATGAGCTTTCCCTGTGTAGTTATCACATCCTCGGCCTTTGGGGATACCTCGAACGACTCGAAAATAGTAACATCTTTCTGCTTTCTGAACACGACCGCCACATTTTGGGCTCGAATAAAAAACGCGAGGACATCTACACATTGTGAGTCTTAAGGTACCATGGAGGCTCGAAAGCTTACCTTCCACGTTCATGCCGCCGAGTTGAGAGAAAATTTGAAACTGATCCAGGCTTTCAAACTGGACAGTGGCCTGCAGATTGTCCATCATACGCGTAAAGCTATGCCATTGAGGCAAATTTGCTTGGTCGATGCGGCCACCATAACGATGCATGGCAGATGAGACCGCTCCAGCTAGAGAACGATCGTTGCGGATACTGTAGTCATCCCCATCTGGGAGCTGGAGAGGACAATAGATATGCGTGGCGATATATTGCAATGTACAAAGGTCCCCGGGATCAAGGAGAGATTGAGACATTCGAACGATGAAGGATATTTAGAATGGGATTGGGATTGGAAGGCGAGGAGTTAGAGGGAGACAGGAAGAAGCAGAACACTTGTGGCTCTGCCCTTATATCCTTTGATCTGTGGCGAGGAATTTTGCCTAAATCCGAAGGTCTGAGTCCGAACAACACAGGATGCACCTACACCGTCATCGATATGGAACAAGGGTGTGACTCGAGGCAGAAGCCACTACAGATATAGTGAGTCACAGGATCATGCTGCTGCCCTCCATTGGCTACAGCCCGCAGTCCTCGGCACAGGACTGCACCTACAACGTGAATGAGAAGGAAGACAGGACCAAGATGGAACGACGTGCCTGTCAGGCACTGGTATAGTTGTCGCCAATGGCCATAGGAGTTGGATCGCATACAAGCATTGCAACAAACATCTTTGAAACAGTGAAAACCGTGCCACCACTGGCACCAATTACTATCTGTCAAGGCGCTTGTTTGACAACCGACTGCATCCCGGAAGAGAAAACAAACCAGGCTGAGTTACGTACGAGGTGCACTAGTCTGAGAATTCGAAGACGCTTGAGGACGGCGCCGAGAAGGCACAACGGAGCGTTGGAGTGAGTCAGGGGGTTCCGAGGACCTTGCGGAGAGGCGGGTTGGAAGTGGCGGTGTAGCTGAGTCAGCAGGCCCATTGACACGCATCGCTTAGCCATCGTGTTCATCAGAATTGTATCCCATCCGATGTCGTCGAGACCTTCGTCCGCATCCCCTCTCCAGCGTCAATTCAAACATTTTGTGAACTGTAACGAAATCGTCCGCGAGTCCCAAATGATCATTGCCAGATCCGTCCTGCGATGGGTCTGCGCGGAGTCAACACGGAGTTTGTTTCTCCGACAAGACTCAATAATAATGGTACCCAGTTGGCACCAACCCTCTTGAACAACAAGAACTTGTCAATGACTCTCGGAATATATTTTCAACAAGCCATAAAGAATCCATAGTACAACCATGAGTATCACCCATGGATCAAACTCAAGTCCTAGTCTCCCATCGTTACACGCTAACAGTCTTTGGCACCCTGGACGATAGCAAGACGTCCGATTTCAATCATCAGTCACCATGAAAGGAGGTGAAACGAGGCGCACATCATCACAACCGTCGAAATCGTCTTCAGAGAGCAGCCGTCCATCGAGAAGTTTCCCCATGTGTGTCGGTGCAAAGCGCATGCCTTTCCTTCGAAGGCTCATCAATATCTTCATTGAATCCAGTGGCGAATTTTGGAACGTGTGCACAGTCTGCAAATGCCTTGGTCGATTCTTCGGAGCGATGAACCCGTCGCTCCCAACCTCAATGCCCTCTTCGCATTGCAGGTCCTTTGCGTACACGCAAAGAAAATGGCACAACCGGATGTACGTCTCGTAATCCTTTAGGTATAGCTGCCCGGCAAACACGTTCAACTGATCCATAAGAGGCGATGGGGGAATCCACCCAGCGCGGACCGTGGGAATGCTGTACAAGGCAAGGTCGCCGCATGGTTTCATGGACTTCGTGATTCGGGGTGTGTACAGATGGAGGTGAACCTTGTCGCTCGACCTGATATCCGGTAGCAAGTGGTTGGCTTCATAAGGGCTCAAGATGACAAGTACTTTATTGTGAGCCCTTTTCCCGGAGACAACCCACATCACAGGACGCAAGTAGTCATCTACTTTGCTTGATGATTTGACAGTCTTCTCGAAGTCTATCGTTGCCAAAACAGATGGATTCCACACGTGCGCCTCATTGAAAACTGCGGAGGTCGCCTCGAGTGTCTCGAAAGCTGGACGGAGAGCTTTGGTGATTGGAGAAACGATGCCTGTCTTTACAAAGGCAAAGACATCCGGATGAACTGAATGGATCGCTGGTGGTACCCTCGGGGGACGTTCCACTTGTCGTTCACGTTCAGCTTCATGAACGATTTCTCGCTCTTGTTCTTCGTCCATGTTTAAAGCACGGAGCGACAGAACACCGAGCTCGGCGCAACGCTGGCGAATGGCTGGACTGGTAAGGAAGGCAGACTTCGAAGGGTTGCGCGGCCCATAGAGATCTTCCAACGTCTTGGCTTCTGGCTGAAGCCACTTGTCCGATAGTTCCTCCGAGGAGAGCTCGTCTCGACAGAAGCTGGTCCAAACGGTATACCGGGATGTATGGTCCGTCCCTTGTTGCGCCCAATGAGGCGCGCGCTGCTGAATATCATCGCAAGTCTCACGTATGGCCCATTGTAAGATATTCATGGCGTTAATGACGCTCGAAGGGCCTTTGCCAGCCACATAACGAATACGTCGATCAACTTCGAGAGGTGCGAAAAACATAACGGAATGGCCATGGCCCAGCTTGCGCATCCGCATGCACCCTACGGGTAGGAAACTATTAGGTTCAGGTATCTAAATAGTGCGAACTATACGTACCCTGGGCCAAACGATCTTTGGTAACTTTGGGGCCCAATGTGACAGCCGCGCGGAATCCACTAGGGAAGTTTATGTCGGTACCACGCGTGTGAGCATCATCGAGGTAGATGATGCATTGGTCCAGCTGCTGTGCGAATGGTGACGATAATAGGAGCTGCGTGCCGCCGTCTCGTGTGAGTACAGTCAATTCATCATCCTCATTGAAATAGATGGCCGCAGAGGAACCTGGGCTGATGGCTAGCCATGCTTTAGCCAGGTCGTGGTTTTGAAGATCCAACATTTGGGCACCAACGTCCAACAGGACACGGATCTCGGGCTTCTGGGCAGCCAGGATATTGAGGAATTCAGATGTCGTTCGCCGTTCACCACTCTTGTGGGTCGTGCACATGTAATGATTATTCTCTTGCTGAAGAAGATAAGCTAGAACCTTCGCATTTGTTCCACGCTGATGGACAGGATCGTGCTGAGTGATGTGCAGGGGCAACAGGTATCGGCCATCGTTGGTCCCCGAAAACCCTTGAATATATTAGTTAAGCCAACAAGCACTGCAGCGCAAGAACCTGATCGCTCACCCGTCAACAAACGTTCTCGCTTCTCTGCTAAATCCCAACCCGAGCACGAAAGTTTAGAAGGAAATTCCTTGGCTTCCCTTGGAAATACAACCCTCGAAAGGTAAAAATCGACTGTTGCTTTGTTCCGGGAGAAAAGTGGAAGCAGAAACTTGCGCCATTGTTCCAATGACTTGACATTGATACCACTCAAAGTCAGCAAAGATTCCGGCACGGAGGGGCACCCTCGAACCCAAAGCCCATAATCCAACGATGGGTCGTCCTGTTTGAGCAAAATCTCAAAAGAAGTCCGCAGTTGTTCTTCATCGAGACACCCATAATAGTAGGACAGACAGGTGAGGATGATGGCAACGTCGGGATGCCCAAACTCGGCCCTTTGTGCTGGGACATCCTTGGCCCTGTATGGGACCGCAAGCATAGTACGCGTTGGGGCAAGGCCATAGTCTACCCTCCACCGGCGATCCCTGAAAGCAAACAAAAGTATGCCGGTGGCCAAGAGGCCGCGCAGCAGTAGCAGACCACCCCAAAGAGGAGTCTGCTGAGAGTGGTCCTTCACTAATCGGACTTTTGCGGGAGGGACATCCTGACACGATATGAAGCTTCGAATTGCATTCCTGAGGCCCAGCGGGAGCCGTTGAAAGCTGAAGTCCGGAAGATGTCCGTCCATTATGGCTTGCACTATCCATGATATCAACTCTTGACCAATGACTGCTTGCAAGATACGGAGATGGGGGAATGATCCGGACGGACCGCGCTCGTACTCTACTCCAAGCGGGAAAAGCTCTCGAAGCGAAGACGCGCACTTGTTCACGAGGCCAAGAACCTGTTGGGTGGTCGTCCATCGTTCAGGGAAGCCTTCCATATGTTGCTGAAGGCCGATGGTATATACCAATTGGTAGCGAACGTGAAGGATCTCGTCACTCTCGTCTAAGATATCTCGAGAACGAGAATGAAGCCACCTTTGAAGCTCCAGTAATAGGGCTGGCACTTGGTCGTCCCCTGCTTGATATAACTGCTTCTCCACGCTCACCAGCTTGAGTGATAAGACATGCTCAGGCTGGACGACCAGAATGCCACGGTTGTGCATGCACTCTACCATAAGCTCGCGGAGGGCGACTACTTGTTGAGAATTGACCTCGAGGGAACGAGAAAATGGGATGAAGTATATTCGCCTGTTAGCCAGTCCACCGAGGCGATCCACAAGTAACTGAAACATTTGCGCAGTCAACACCTTTGGGACAATGACGCGGACTACTTGATCACCGTCGGCAAGAACAGCAACAGAGATAGGAACGATCACGGATGATTTTCCTTCGCCCATGTTGAGCTGCATAGCTGTATTCTTGCGGGAGCGTGGTGATATCATCTCGTTGGCGACGTCTACTTGAACGCGACGAATCAAAAAGTTGCCTTGAAGCTGGTATGGACGAGGTGCACCGCATCAACAGGTGTACGCATTCATACCACGTGAAACTCACCTGAATAAGCAGCCAATCCGGATGTTCCTCAGCAGCCAATCTATCGCACCCTTCGTTCGCTGATTCCCTGCAGAACTCTTCATGGAGATTGTCCAGGTGTAGCCGAAGCAGTCGTCGAGCACGCTGAAGCTCAAGGAGGAGCAAGGCTAACCTTACGAGGCATCTCTTCCAATCATCGGAAAGTACGATTGGCGAGTTAGACGCGAGGAACAGAAAAAGAGCGTGTGCGGTGACACGTGGCCATTGACCGGACTGCTCGAGGACTTGTTCACTTTGGCTTATGGGGCCAAGATACTGCTTGAGATAGTCCAAACTTCCGATATATCTGACTCGTGACTGTGCATAGTGTGCCTGGAGTCTCTCGGTAGTAGGTCTCTTCGTCGCTCCATGGGCCACAATAGGCATCTCGTTCCCAAAACTATTTGCACTGTTGCGGAGAGCGGAAACATATCGACGCTGAAATTGATTTGTTGCGTCCGCCTCAACCACAGTGATTAGTTGGTGCAGTGGGGCAGAGCCCGAGAACGAGGTATTTCCAACCTCGGCGGTGTATCTAGGGGATTTTTTGTATGATCGTAACGATGTTGCGGGTCGGACGAATAGCTGGTCCACTGTGGTCGTCCAGGAGACACGAGAGCGGATGCTTTGTGAGGGTTGGAATGAGTACCGAAGATTGGGGGTTGGGACGGCCTGAAAGTGTACATTGTTCAGAATCTCCTGAACACGAGTGAGGTGCTCTTTGAGTTTGAGATTACGATAACAGCTGGAAAAGCGGCTCTGAACACTGGATGTGAACTTCGCCACATCGTATAAATCGGGGTTGAGTGAGCACAGTGGAGGGGTTTCACACGGCCAAGGGTTAAGCAACTGGTGGACTGTTGCACCGATGTCCGAGTCTCGTCTGCTGTTATACATTTTGAGCTGACGCTTTCGTAAGGCCTTTGAACTCTCTCCGGGTTTTGCAGGTTCAACACTTTCAGGGCTATCCTCAAAAGAGTGGGCGCAGTCGGAAACATAACTGCGCAGGGTGGTCGGGAGGGGACGTTCTCCTTCCGAAAGACTGTAAAAATCATAGTGTGGTGGATCCTCCCAACGGAAGTGTGGGTCTGTCGCAAAGGCTACGAATGCGGGGACCAGATCGCTAAGTTTCGATGAAGTATACGCCATAGCGGGGAGAGAGAAAAACAATTGAATCCATTTTCCTTCGTCGCTCCTCCGCAAGAGATGGTATGCCTCGAGCCATATTGAGGGAAGATTAGGGTTCAACCACGAGCGGTCATATTGCAGTGACAAAGGAGCCTTCCCAGACACAGTCTGCTCATCCCATCCTTTCACCATGCTCTTGATGCACTTTTCGGTTATCCCATGGGCAGTCCGGTAGTAGACTGTAGTCGCCGCTCTATAAGCGCGATGCTCTCCCGAGGAAGACTCTGGCAGGATGTCTCTCCCCGGATACCTAACATCGAAAATTTCCCCGGAAGGTTGTCCAGAAAACTCGGATGGAAATAGATACGCAGCTCGCAGCGCACTGCGCTTTAAGAGGTGCTCGTCGTGCAATGGAAATGATTGGAATAGGGCGCTTGATTGACCCTCGTGGAATAATAGAACTCTTTCGCAATGCTCCTTGATTCCTTTGGCAACAACGTACAACTCGTGATGCTGGGCGCTCGCAGGGAGATCGAGCCACCCCACCTTCTGCATACACTTGAGCTGTTCGGGGTACCATGTGCGTGATGGACACATGGATGCAATCAAGCCCAGGAGCTCCGCGTCACGGGTACCGAACTTCATGATTGACCAGCAATTGGCTGACCGGAGTATAGACACCGCTTCCTCTGTACCTGATCTGCCTGTAAGCGGATCGGTGATGCACCCGCTAGTAAGAGCGTGGAGGTAAGCACAGTACAGTTTGTTTGTCAAACTGACGTTTCCTGTGAGGCAGCCCAGATCGGTATCAACTCTGTAGGTCTGGTAAGTGATCCGCCGAAGGGCAGGACCATGAATGTCGATCTCGACGCGGGCATGATGGTTGTTCATCCGGAAGGAAATGTCACCCTCGGGGACGAGGACACACCGGGGAACGAGCCCATCAGTATTGACATTTCTAGACTTCGGGCGAAGCACAAGTTGATTGACCAAGCCGAACATAGTTCCAATAGACTGGTTCCCATCGTAGACCATGCCACGGATGTTGCGAGATTGGAGGTCCCCATCCTCATCTATGTAGAATGACAGGCCGTAGCGGGGCAAGTCAACAGACAGCTCCAAAGCTGAATGTGGTTGGTTGGGGTCGACTGGGGAGAGGGTGATTATGAGATTTTGTGGGGAGTCGAGTGGCTTCAAGAGACTCGAAACCATAGACCATGTCGGACTTCGGATGTCTACGAGGAGCCCGCGACCTTTGTGCATGCGATATCGTCCAGGTGTACAATCGATGTTCCAATTCTCCAACGAACTCTCCCAAAGCTTGTCGAAAGGGCATATCTCTAAAACGGACGTGGAAAGATTCAACCAATGAACGTGTCCCTCGATCAACACTTCCGGCAAGTCCCCTGTGAGCTTTTCATGAGGAATGAGCTCAGTGGTTCCAGACGCTCGTTTTGCTAGTATCACAAGATCGTCATTTCTAAGGCAAAAGTACACCTGGACACGACACTGAGTTCCCAAAGTCCTACCCTGCACCTCGAGCTTACTCACCTGGTGATCGGAAATCATATCCCGTGTGGAGTAATCCATCTCCGGGAGATCAGCTGGTACGACATCGAGTACTTGCTGTAGAAATGATCAGCAACCTATGTTACCATTGTAATGACGATACGTACCTTGCCAAAAATTAGGTCGTATAGCGGATGCCGCACAATCGCATCTGGTAATCTACCCAGCGGCTTTCCGTCCACCAGAAGTGACCCATCAAGCAAGTTGAAGGACACCACTTGCGAGCATTGATTTGTTGTCGACGCGGTTGTGCATGAGAACCATACTGCATTTGAGTGCTGTAATGGTTTCCATTTCGAACCAGGACGGTAGAGGGGCCAGACCCGGCGGACTGCGAGGTCAATACCTCGATTGCCAGCATGAGTTTGGATAATGTCACTCAGGACATTCTCGAGGGCCAGGGAGAGACGACGATCTCGGTCAAGGAGTAACCGCGAATGTGTGGGGAGGCAAGAAACTTTGCCGGGCGTGTTGTCATGGATCAGTATGGCAGAAGAAAGTAGAACCTCGACGTCCTCTGCAGAACAAAGGACCTCTCGGATCTTATCAGAGTCGACGTCGAACGTGCTTCGACAAATAGCGGCAGTATCCCGTAAAAGCCCATGAAGTTCCTCGTCTCCTTGTGCTCCTGTGAGTTTATTTGACAGATCCGTTACCCAGGAGAATACCCTCCGACGCATAGCACGGAGAAGTTCAAGAACCTTCTGCGTGACGGCTTGATCGGGGCTAGACGTGAGGAGACGACGGAGCAAGAAAGATATGGTATCCATCGTCACTCCTTCCAACCAGTTGGCTTTGACATCCCTTAAAAGGCTTTCGAGCTCTGCTATGAGCGCATAACAAAACGACGGCTGTCGGATCTCTTGATGCCATGTCCACCCCGCATCGACAAGCGGTCCGACTTGAGAGACCGCCTGAGCTATGAGTGAATTGACTTCTTGACGGCGGAAGCTCAATGATCGATCTCGAAGCTCTCGCAGGATATTGAGCCACTGGAGTAAACCGCCACTGCGCAAGTGTCCAAACGCCATGAATTCGTGGATGGAAAGGTCTTTGTGGCAGTCAGCTTGGTTTGCCAGGACTTCGTTCGACGTGTGAGAGGTAGTATCAACATATTTTTGCAGATTACGGTACGGTCCGCTTGGAAGCTCATACGTGCAAAACCGTCTGGCGTCGATGTGGGCAAGGGCCTCTGAGAGAGGAATACGAGCATGACTATCGAAACCGTAGAATGTTAAACCGTTGTTGACGCAAACCCGTTTCTCCGTGGCTGGGATAGGCGCCTTGCTATAATGAGTGACGATAAAAGGTTTGGTATCGGAACCAAGGGAGATTCGTGATCTCGGATGGTGGACGAGATAAGGTTGGAGTGCGTCATATTTGTCAAGCTTGATATAAGGATCTTTTGGTTCAGGAGATAATGAACAAAGATCGAGCAAGAGATGGAGTGTGGCAGTGCGCCACATATTGAAAGACACTGGACAGTCCAGTTCGAACATAACGACTTCAGCCTGTAGGTTTCCAGCCGGCAATGGCCATTCATGGACGGCTATTTCCATTCTCCCGAGCTTGCGCTCAAGCCGGCATTTCTGGCATTTCTTGGAGTGGAATTCCCGGCCATCTTGAGTAACGGCGGAAGAGTGATCAGTATTTACAACTCTTTGCTTAAGGTCGGCATAACGAGCATTCGCTTTCTCGAGTTGAACGACCTTCTTATCAACGTCCCGCTGCGCAGCTTCTTCGATTTGACACTTGAGGTACTGAAGCCGCGAGGATTCGTTGTAAAAACGGACGGCGAATGTGTTTGCAGTGATTGTCGGAGAAAATACCGACCACTGACTTTGCGACTGGGTGTGGCGACGGGACCGAGAGTGGCGACGAGACAGGTACTGGTGGAGATGGCGAAGACGATCGAGGCTAGCAGTCTTGCAGAGTAACAGATCCTCCAGAAGACTTGTGGGAACCTCCGGAGAGTAGTCTGCAAGCATCGGAATTTTCTTGATAGCTATCTTGTCCAGCGCAACCCAAAGCTCGATCGTGGTCAACAACATGACCGAGAGGAGCTCCGGATTGTTCCCGTATGTTCTCAGCGCACTTGAGGAGTATTTGTTTCCCAAAATCTCCAGTTTCACGCAAGCTTCGTCGTTGTCTGTCACCCGGTCAACCCAGTCATCAATTCCCTGCTCAACAGCCCGCTCAACATCGTACAGGGTAACCTGGGGTTCGATACGATATGCCTCTTCGAAAAGGATCCCATCAGAAGACAGAAAGTCATCAAGAGAACCTCGAGGATGATGTTTGGGGTCGAAGGGGGCGTCGAGAAGATTGATGATGTGATGAGCGAGACAGTTACGAAGGTAATCGCCACTGCCCAAGAGTGACAGCTCAATATCTCGGGTGAGATCGAGCTGGGAGGGGGCCCAGAGTGGGGATAAACGTTGAGCAGCCTGTACATCTCCCCACCGCTTCTCAAGTGTCGATCGGAGGGAAGTGCATGTCTCCAACACGGTACGCGAGAGCCAGTCTGGCGCGGAGGAGCCGAGCTTCCTCAACCGTCGGCTGATCTTGGCTGACATGGAGCGGAGTAGATCATTGGGAAGGTCGGCACAGGTCTTTTCATTCCCAAAGCAACACATGAAGAATAGCATGAATCTCTTGTAGGTATCCTCCCCGAGTGTAGACCGGTCCAGTGAGGTCCGAATGGCAACTCTGATAAGAAGCCAGAGCGACGAGCGCCGCCACGGCAACTTTGAGTTGTTCCAGACGACGTCATCCCCCACGCGTTTGGTAATGCGAATGATGTCGGCAGGGCGACCGACACTTCTCAAGATGCCAGTAAGCAACTCGGTGACGTAGCGTGGGTGGGAAGTGTCCCGTGTTTCGAGAACGGTGGACTGCGCTTTTCGGCTCATTGGAGCAGCGTCAAGGATATCGTCGTTCATGTGAACGAGGAAATTCGCGAGTTCGGAAAGAAATCCCTCATCCTCAAACACGGTGTTGGGGATTTCGATCGCCGGCCCAGGATATGAACATATGAGCTTTCCCTGTGTAGTCATCACATTCTCAGCCTTCGGGGATACCTCGAACGACTCGAAAATGGTGACATCTTTCTGCTTTCTGAATACGACAGCCACATTTTGGGCTCGAATTGGAAATGCGAGGACATCTACACGTTATGCATGAGTTTCTAGCACACTGTGGAGGCTCGAAAGCTTACCTCCCACGTTCATGCTGCCGAGCTGAGAGACAGTTTGTGACCTGTCCAAGCCTTCAAACTGGACAATGGCCCGAAGATTGTCCAACATTCGTGAAATGCTGTGCCACTGAGGCATATCAGCTTTGCTAACATGGCCACTGTACAAACGCAGGACGGAGGTGATTGCTCCAGCTAGAGAACAATCGTGGCGGATACTGCGGTCATCCCCACCGGGAAGCTGAAGAGGAAGAAAGACATGCGTAACGATATATTGCAATGTACCGAGGTCCCCGGGGTCAAGGAGAGAGTGAGACATTCGAACAATGAAGGATATTGGGAATGGAGTTGGAGTTGGAGAGTGTGGCGTTGAGGGAGAGAGGGAGCAAAGCACATGCAACTCTGTCCTTATGTTCGTTGATCTGCGGCAACGAATTTGGCCCGGATTCGACGGCTGAGTCTGAACAACACAGGATGGACCTACCTCGTTATCAATACACCGTGAGGCGACTCAAGGCACAATGCTGCCACGAATAGAATATTCCTGTGCCCGCAGTTCTCGGAACTTGGGACTTTACCATAAGATTCAGGTAGAAGACAAAATATGGGGTAACGTGCCTTTCTACAGTAGCAAGTTGGGTCTGGCTGGTCACTGATTCGGAGTGGTCGCATATGCGGCCTCGTCGTTACTACGATACAAATTTTTGTGTCTGGGGGTTTCCGAAGGTGCGAACCGAACTTGAAGCCTGGTTGCGAGACCGTTACTTAACCTACTCGCATAAGACGGCACTGTTGGCACAACGACTCACTGTCAAACTGAAACCCTTGCCATTGGCCGACAACCGGATCTGAATCCTAGCCTGCTGGTTCAAGAAATGTATGCAGTGGGTCGAATTTGAACATTCAATGAAGTGGCTCAGTGGCACCGGGTACCGCCGTGATCGAAGAGTTGTGCGCTGCTGCCACGTCGCCCGCGGAGATGACACGGAGTCGTGGAAGCAAATGCTTGTATTGACGAGCATTTTGGCGGCCGGGAATTTTCGACTGGTCTTCGGCTGGGTTCGAACTTGGCAAATGCAATGCCACTGCAAGCAAACTCGATAACCACATACTAAGGCTTCCTAACAGTCATTTGCATGGCTGGGCTTTCTCAACTCCAGCACTCTTCGATAATTCTTCCCTCACGCTCCATCGTAGACACAAAGTTTTCTGCATCCTTTGTCGACATGTCCCCAAACTCTTCCACTACTTCCTTCACAGCCTCGCGTACTGCAGCAGGCATTTTGTTTGAAGACCTGCCATCGACGTTTAGCCTCTTTCGTCGACCGTGCTGTTGGCCTCATTGTGCTACTTACCCAGAAATTATCAACGTGCCTCGCCGCACTCCGAGAAGCTCCCACACACTTTCCTTATCCAGCCGCAGAAGATCTTGAACATATGTCCTCTTCGTGCCTTCGGGACCATCGCGCGAGAATGCAACACGGTATGTGATTTTGCCTGCTCCTGCGTACGCTTCCCATTCTGCACCGTAGTGATGATCCTTCAAAGCTGATCGGCAGCCAAAGTAAAGTGTCGTAGCTGAGTGGTTGTCGGAAATCACGTGCATGGAGCGTTTCGAAGGGACTGACCCTCAGATCCTCCAAGAACACGGTCCTCTATAACCGCTCGCATTGGGGCAACGCCGGTACCAGGACCGACACATATAACCGGTGTTCGGGGATCGTTCGGGAGCGATATCAAGCCTTTTTGAATAGTAATACGCAACTTGTCGCCTCGAAGACCCCAGCGAACCTCAGTATGAATTATTTTCAGCGTGAAGAAAATTCACCGACCAGGTTGAAGTGCGGCGAGGAAGCTTGTGCAGACGCCTTTTCGAGGTACCCTAAGCTTTGTACGATACTTGACGATTGCGACACATAAGTGAATTTCACGAGGATGCTTCTGTGTGACTCTGAGTAATGAATATGTCGCACTACAAAGAACATACTTTGGGAGAACTTGATATCGAAAACTGTCGTGGTCGAAGGGGAGGGAATAGATCGAAAACATAGTCTCTGGGTATTCGTACCGACCGGAACTCGGCTAGTACCTCTCTAATGGTGCGCTTTACCCGTTGACAGTACTCGTATAACTCGTCCTATGTGATGGTTAGTCTGTAAACATTGTCCACCGCAGACGACCTACAGCGCCTTCGTTAGATACGAATTCATCCAGTTTCTCCCGTTCCATTCCATCGGTCGCAAACCAGCGAAGTAAATTGAAGAAGGAACGACGAGGGACTGCATTGAAATCAAGGTAACGAGTAAAAAGTGTCCGAAGCGTTGTAATCCGAGGCGTATGTTCGGGTAACGATTGATCTGTGGGTCCGAGTGAGAAAAATGCGAGAAAACTGTTACGCACGCACCTTTCATCGCATGGGTAACAGAAAAAGGCTCATCTGCGGTATTTGCCCATCCCATAGACACTAGCAAGCTATCCACCTCTGAGGCCAGGGCAGTGGGATGGATGACAGCAACATCTCCTGGCAGGTAACTACATCATCAAGGTCAGTACGGACCAACAGACGAGACGTCCACTCACTCCAGGTCCCTTTCTGAAAGAAACTCAAAATGCCTGACATCTTGGAACCAATCCTCTGCGGTGATTCGGCGGTTACACTGGACCGTTACATCCCAATACTTCTGATCGGCGCCCAGAGGGTCTGTGCATTCGGCTTCCGCTGGGACAGTGATGGTCTTAACGCGAGGCGGGGGTCTCCGAAGCTCCGGAAGCACTTCGAATGAATCATCGCACGGGTATAGTTCCAGCAATTTCGCGAGCAACTGTTCTATCCACGGATCTAGTGCACCTTCTATGCTGAGCTTGCGATCAACAACCCCATACGCAACTGCCAAGCTTAGAAACCTACCCTAGTGGATGCTGGTCGTCCCCTTCCCCTCTAGTACAGAATTCCCGTCCTCCCAGATTGGTTAGCCGACGAACTAACTTCTTTGCTGGCCAACAGAACTTTTCATAGGCGGAATCACCCAGCCCGAAGACGGCAAAGTCCACGTCTTCGAATAAATCATCAGGTAGATCCGATCGGAGCAAGGAATTCCACAAAGACGTCATGGCACGCGGCTCTGCGCCCGACCCCGTGGTTGCGACCACAAATATAACGAGAGGTTCCGAGATCAATCCTTCCTAGGAGAAGAGGATGGGAATAATTCACCAAGGGGTCGGCGAGTCACGTACTGGGGGATAAGACCCAATGTTGCACACACGACACTGAAAGTGACCCCTGCGGCATTCTCTCGCGATCCGATCAGCGACTTCTTGCGCTGTTCCAGTTTCCGTTGCGTACAGAATTAAGATCTTGCGGTCTGGGATGTCATTATCGCCGGCCACTTCTGCGAGTTCAACATGGTGCACACCAGCCGACATCGCGGTAGGGAATTCCGATGCGCGCAGGGATGAACTGACTTGAGGGAACCGAAGACGAACTTGAATCAGTGAGCGCCTATCGAGAAAGGCGACGATTTTCCAAATCAAGGTTATCCCTTTACATAAAAAATCATTACAGCACTTAAGGTTGTGGGCTATCTCAACCTTGGTCAAATTGTCGGCCTGTCGTCCACCAAATTTGGGCTGCCAACATGATGCTCTTTGCGGTATCTTTACATATCAACGGAGGGTATTACACCAGGAAATGTTGTGCGGCTAACCACAGGGGCCCACGGTGCTGCACACTCTCAGTTTGCCCAATTTGCTAGCTCGTTTGTGTACATCAACCCGGGTGCAACCTTCTTGATCATCGATCTCCTTCTGGTAATGACCCCACGATCTGACATACATCCTGCAAGGGCTTATCGACGGAACCCGAGGTTGGAACAACAATGTCAGTTCTTCTCGGACTTTTGAGTGTCCAATGGACCACTTCTCGTCAGCCCTCTGTCTTTGATAAACGATCCACTCGCCCGTTTGATGTAAGGGCAGTGGCGTCCGCACGATCACCTTCGTCCACTCGCGGCCAAGACCCGGGTTCATTGTCCACCCCCAGCACACCTAGCGGCACTCAATATCTCACCCGAGCTAGTTACGTTTGCGCCGCGTTCTCCCACCGTAGTACTTCACTGTTCTAGCGCGAGGAAATTGCCCCGGAAGAAATTATCAGAAGGCCAGGAGTGGTAGAAATCCGCCGTTCGTATCGCCCAATCTGGCCATTCGTACGCCTCAGACACAGACGGGGATGGGAATGAGTGTTACCCCCTCCCTCATTCTGCGCTTTGCGACCGCCACACCTACAAAATCGGGTGCCTTCCAAGCTTCCAGGAAGTTCAAGTCCATTCGTTTCCGAGGATTCTGGGATCATGAATTCCATGCTTCTTTATCATTTCGTCCGTATTCAGGTCGGTTGCATCTCGGAGACTCTAATCTGGAACTTCTCCTACGTGAGTCATCAAAACTTTTCGTCCAAAAGATTCTAGGCAGTTGAAGCATCTTACGTTCGACCGCTTGAGATTTCTACTCTTGTCGATGGCCTTGTGTGCGCATTCATCAACTGCCTGGATCAAATGACAACTTGAGGTGGGCAACTCAAGACAGCAGTGACGCTGTTTGCATACTTTCAAGCACAAAAGGGCCTTGTCACCAGTTTTCGTGACTTGTGAAGGTAGGAGGTGGTAGTAAGGGAGCGCTCTGCACGGCACCGACGATAGATGTAGTGTCCGTGGTTTTGCATCATTCCCAACAGCTTCGTCGTCAGAGGATTCTTTAGAATCTGATGCTCTGCACCAGCAGGACGGAAGGGGCGGACGAACGCCATACGTATTGCAAGAGGGGTGGACGATGTACTGCAAGCGGCAAGACGGGCAGGTGACGTGCTGCAAGAGGTACGCTTTAAAGTGGCCCGACAAGAGTATTGCAAGAGGGCAGGCGCAGCAGATTGCGGGGGGCGCTCGATCGAGGAATGCCGCATTGCAAGATGGAAAAGCGGCGACCCAGGAGTGTTGCAAAGCATATGAGGGACAAAAGGCTTTATAGTGTTGGCCGGTACCTCTATGGTGTCGTGCAAGATACGCGGTAATCATTCACTACTGGACATTCTGCAAGTGACTGTACGTACTGTGACGACTGTCTTTTTCTGCAAGTTGAAATCTGCTCTGTAGCCTATAGTGCAGACGGTCCTGACCATTCGACATGTAGTAACTGCAAACGATACTACAGTGTGTGAACAGCGCCTCCAAGCACAGATAGATCTAAAAGGCAATATACCTCGACCTACCACCAAGCAGAGCAATTTGCGTTGATGCGCGTACTATGGAAGTGAACGGAGATGGGCGATAAGTGGACATACTACACTCAACATGAGAAAATTACATCATCGATGCAGTGTGCACCACCCGAACTTGAATCCTAATCGCAGCGGATAACAGACCGTATGTGATCAAATACTGATCGCATGCTTTCCCCAGATTTGTCCCGGTGTGTGCAAAGTGCCGAAGACAAATACACACCATCAGAAGTGCGTGTCAGCAAGCTTCTAGCGCCAGGTCCACAGTGAACCAAATGGAAATCACCCCACCGATCATGTAACCACTGAGCCCCGCCGATGGGTCTGACATGCGGCCCACGACGGACATTTTTATGATGGACCTTCCATTTAATATCAAGCCCATCTCAATTCCGCAGTTCTCTACAACGATAGATACCATCAGCGTAACACGGAGCGTATAACTCACGGTGACAACGAACAGGACGACGAGGGTCTGCGAGCCTTGGGATCTGTCCCCTCCTTTCGGCGGGAGTTCTCCAACCTCGCCACGTCGGCGGCCACGATAAACTTACTATAGCGTCGCGGGTGTGTGTTAGTGCTGCCAGCACTTTCAACATCCCCTTTCTTCTCGGAGGTCCAGTATCCGTTAAGTAGGTGGTGTTGGTTCCCAGGGCAACGAATTGCATCGCGTTAGCAATCAGTGTTTCTGAGATTGTCAGCGCGTACCCAACTTGCGGAGGGATTTTAGGAGCCTCTGCTTATTTAAACAGTGACATGGTGAGACCCAGCAGTGCGGAGTCGCGTTCGTCCTGTGGCAGTCTCCGTTGCTTGTACTATGTCACGCCGCTCTCGAGATCAGATCGAGAAGCAAAGCACCTACGTCGCCGGCCCCAACAATGCACGACTCCTTGAATCCAAATCCCCGAATGGCTACATCATGTGTGACTCAAGTTATTGGCTTCGCTCGTCGTGATGGAGAAGGAGGTCTGACTCTCGGCCGGATCGATATCAACAAGTGTCTAGCGCCAGGTATGAGCTAGCTAAATCGTCAAAGCCCGCAGGGAGGTATCACGTCCGAGACAAACGTACCTCTGAGGCTTCCATGTGGCATGAATGGATGAGGCGGATGACGGGTACACCGACATCGAGTTCTATCCAGCATCGGAAACAAGGCTAAATGATAATATTAGAGGCGCATTCGAATGGAGTCCTGCTAAAAGGTGGTACCGGCGACGTACCATGAGTCTCTGCGAAAGTGGTTGTGTTTTATGAATGTTTTCGTCAAAATTTGTATTGGAGACATTGAGAAGAGAATGTGCGGTGCCACCACTGTTGGCAGCACCGGTGACCGAACGTAGATAATCACGACATCGACTCGGACATCACATATTCGTGCTCAGCGCCTCACCTTGAAAGTTGTACTACCTCTGTAAACCGCCTGCACTCTAACGTTCATGAGCATACGAGCACCGCGCAAAGGCGAAAACTATGAGCTCAGCGTCGACCTCAACAGCGAGTACCGCGATAAACGCAAGGATGCAATCAAGAGAGTCATAGCATCCATGACCGTCGGCAAAGGTACGACAATCTATCTTGGATATCCTACACGACACCGACGTTTCGGACAGACGTGTCTGGTCTCTTTCCCGATGTCCTCAAAAACATGCAGACAGACGACCTCGAGCAGAAGAAACTCGTGTACCTATATCTCATGAATTATGCGAAGACACAACCCGAGCTCGTCATATTGGCCGTGAATACGTTCGTCAAGGATTCCGAAGACCCCAACCCTCTCGTTCGGGCTCTCGCCATCCGAACGATGGGCTGTTTGCGCGCGGAGAAGATCATCGACTATCTATGTGATCCACTACAACGTGCTCTCAAGGACGAGAACCCCTACGTTCGCAAGACGGCCGCACTGTGTGTCGCCAAGCTGTACGATCTCAAACCCGAACTGGTCATCGACAATGGTTTCCTCGAACAGCTGCGCGAAATGATTTCGGACAGCAATCCCATGGTAAGTTCTGTTCTTTTCGAGTGTGGATCCGTGCTGAAAACCGCATAGGTCGTCGCGAACACGGTCGCAGCTTTAACAGATATCCATACAATCGCCGCCTCAAGTCATCCCCCACCCTCACCCTCTGACCCAGCCATCTTTACTATTACCTCATCGGTCCTGAACAAACTATTGATCGCACTAAACGAGTGCTCAGAATGGGGTCGTGTTGCAATCCTAAATGCCCTGGCTCGTTATACTGCTCAAGATGACAAAGAGAGCGAACACATTTGTGAACGTGTTGTCCCTCAATTCCAGCACGTTAATGGAAGTGTTGTACTCGCAGCTGTCAAAGTGCGTTCATTGAAATCCCATCCGCCGCTCTGACATTTGTTTGCTTAGGTGATTATGATACACATGCGTAGCATAAGACGAGAGGAGTTCTCAAAGCAGCTAGTCCGCAAGATGGCGCCACCGTTAGTTACCCTCTTATCGTCCCCTCCAGAGGTTCAGTGGGTCGCGCTGCGCAATGTCAACCTTCTCCTCCAAAAAGAGTCAGACTTGCTCTCGAATGAGATGAGAGTCTTTTTCTGCAAGTACAATGATCCATTATACGTCAAGGTCGAGAAGCTGGACATCATGGTGCGCTTGGCGAACGACAATAACGTTGATGCGCTCTTGAGCGAACTAAAGGAGTCAGTATCCTCCCTGCTGCCACTTCCTAAATGTCGAGTTTTGTCTTGATAGGTATGCTTCGGAAGTTGACGTCGATTTCGTACGGAAGAGCATCAAAGCGATAGGGCAAACCGCCATTACCATCGAGAGCGCTGCTGAACGATGCGTGAACGTACTGTTGGACCTCATCGGAACACGCGTGAGCTACGTTGTCCAGGAAGCTGTGGTGGTGATGAAGGTGAACACGGTCTTCGAGACGAATATGTCGCGATTTCTAATGAGAATAACATAGGACATTTTCCGAAAGTACCCTTCAACTTACGAGGGCGTCATACCCACGCTGTGTGCCAATCTTGAGGAACTGGATGAACCAGAAGCGAAAGCATCGCTGATATGGATTATAGGGGAATATGCGGAGAAAATCGATAACGCGGATGAACTCTTGAGTACATTTGTGGACACGTTCACCGAGGAATCGTATCAGGTGTGCATGGCCTGTGAGCGGTGGTGCGTATCATTACTGAGGCGCTTTATTAGGTGCAATTGCAAACATTGACAGCAGTGGTCAAGCTGTTCTTGAAGAAGCCTGACTCGTCACAAGGTGTGGTGCAACGGGTGCTGGATACAGCAACGAAAGATTGCGACTCACCTGATGTGCGCGACCGAGCGTACATCTACTGGAGATTGCTGTCAACAGATCCCGGTGCAGCGAAGGTGCGACTTTCCAAATGATGTCGACTGGATTGAGCTGATGAACATCTGCGACTTGCAGGCCGTCGTTCTGGCGCACAGACCTCCGATATCGATTCCGCGAACGACGGTGCCACCAGCGCTGTTAGAAGAACTCCTGGGAGAGGTCTCAACTTTGGCTAGCGTTTACCACAAGCCGGCTGAAACATTCATCGGCCATGGCCGGATAGGTGCTGACTCGGTTCAACGCAAGGGATCAGAGTCCGTTGTTTTCTTTGTCTGTCGAGTTCTCCACTGAGTGTAGCATGCAGGCTATCGGACGATCACTTCACTGCACAGAAAGCTCTCCAGACAGTCGTGGCTGGCCAACAAGCGGAAAACCTACTCGATTTCGATGACACTCCTACCCAAGAAGGACAGCCCTCTGGTCTCGCAGCGACGCAGATCCTACCTTCCTCGCCTGCTGCCGCAAATTTCCTGTCTGGGGCTTCGACAAATCCGCTAGACGATTTAGTATCAATCTTTGGGGGGATGAGTGCGAGTGGGGTGGGCGGTGGGGGGATTGGCGGTGTAGAAGGTGCTTTTGGTAGTCTGGGGAGCATGTCACCACCCAGCGGGAATCATGTTGCCTCCCCGCTAGAAAGCCTCGGATCCCCAACCACTACCCAGAAGCCACAGGAGGACCTGCTTGGTTTGTTCTGATAGACATGTGAATATGTATCACATATATCCTCGCGTTAACTGTTCCTTGGAACCCTCGCCTTCCAGGACAGATACCTCTGAGCTGAGTTCCGCTTGGTGTGCTGAGAGTGGTTATGCCAGGTGGATTAGTGTTGGCTAGCCCCTGAGTTGTCCCGATATAGTAGCGTGGTGCCACGCAGCGGCACCGTGACCGAACCTGGCACTCTCGGACTATCGTTCTCGGTTTCCCTCCTGCCAAAGTTTAACTTTCTCCGTTCTACTTCCGAGTCCGCCACTGTGACGCGAGCTAGTATCGTCCTCGGGGAGTTCTACTTGACGGTATGTTTATGTAAATTATTAGCGACCGCCGCTGCTAGTTTCGCTGCATGTGCACGATTTGCGCTGCCTTCTCATTCAGGCCTGCCCAGTGGGGACGGAAGTTGACGAGACCCGACTGCTTTGCGCAGGTCGCCGTTGGTCCGTAGCGACGCATCAGTGATTGTCGCGTTTCCTTTCCGTAGTGAAGTTGGGCACGCGGAATCACACGTGCCAGTGGTGAGGAGTCGGTGGTGCCGCAATAGGCTGGCATAGCGCAGCGCTTTACACAGCTGTGAGTGGAATGCTGTCGGGACACGCATTGCAAACGCGCTTCGACTTGCATTTTATTGGCAATGCTATCGGAGGAACTTCCTCGGTTATGCTTGGTGAGTGCGGTTCCGCCAATTTGGCCGTACAAGTTCCTGATCATTCAAGTCCTTCACCTTTTCTGGTTAATTCAGGTTGAATACCTTTCCCCTGAATCATCTCTTCCCAAATGATCGGCCTCTTGGCTTCTTTCTGTCCAGCCATATTTAACCGTATTTCAAAGCCGACGGTAACGGTGTTACTCTTGCCAGCTGGTGGCACCGTGCAGTGGGGTGGACAAAGAGGACAATTATAGCCCATGTGCCCTTGAGTCGCATGCCAACATCCAGTTCGCTACCATTGTGCTTCATCGTGGGCTTCATGGTTCGCTTCAAGGCTGTTCAGGGGGCCACGAGTGGATGCGTCTTTCCGTCCCGGAAGAGCAGATCTCCGTCCGGACCGCCTTAGATTGTCTTTGGCATTTAATGGCCCACAGGTGGCCCTCGTACGTCTTTCATTCCCGTGATCCCTCCTCAGTGACTGAGGAACTACGATGCGCTTGGCGTCAACAGTCGTTTTCCTCGCCACCCTGGGCGCAGTGGCTTGCCAACAGATATATGACATTGTATGTGTCGAGGACACCTGTCGTCTCCCAGGCCTTCACTCACGTCTGAATCTCTTCTCTCGCAAAGTGGCAAACGACATGGGACAAGCAGAAGCTCTTCACTTACTTCCAGCCGACTCCAGATCCAATAAACTTCGTGACACCCGGCGCCATTGGCAGTGCAGATATCGTCATTGACGACTCGGCCGTTTACCAGACTATATATGGCTTCGGCGCTGCGCTGAGTGGGTGATCGTGCTCCACTTACGAAACCGCGACGGAAATTAACCTCGAGAGTAGCTGACTCGTCTGCGTCCCTATTGAACACTCTTAAGGTATGGTGAATGACACTCGCACATGTTCGACATGTGGTTGAATCCAACGCTTCCAGTCTCAGAACCCAACTAGCTATTGGCAGTTGCTTAATTATCTTTTCAACGGTGTGCATGCATCTGGGCCTCGTGTACAAGACCCGCTGATCATTCCGATGGTTTAGTCACGGATGGCTCCAACTCTGCCGGCTTCTCGTACATTCGAGTTCCTCTTGGGGCTACGGACTTCTCCACGAACAGTACGGCTGGCTCCTTCACCGCGAGCACGTCGCTGACACGCATTTTGGACAGCATATAGCTATGACGACACCAGTGGAGATGTTAACCTCATCAACTTCCACATCGGCGCCGCGCCAAGCTACGTGTTTTCGACCCTCAGAGATATCTTGTCGATCAACCAATGGTTGAGAGTCCACGTTGTTCCCTGGTCTCCTGTGAGTTACTTACATCCGTGCCATTATCACGCGGTATGAAATCTCACCTTGATCAGCCTGGGTGGATGAAGAGCGGAACCATGGATGGCGGCTCTTTGAATACAGCGTATATCACCATTAGTGAGTATCTTGAACTGATCCGCTTGATGCTTCCGTCAACCGTATGTTACAGTGGCCAATTACCTCTTCAAGAGTCTACAAGGCTTCTCGAGCGAAGGGATCCCTATCTATGCCATCGGGATTCAGGTGAGACGCCATGGACTAATGATACACGAACATGATGGTCAATTGACGCATCCATGCCAGAACGAGCCTGAAAACAGTAATCCAACATACCCTTCATGTAGCATGCCGGTGTCTGTGGAAGCCAAACTCGGGATCGCGTTACGTAGTCTGATGGACTCGAATGGCTTCTCGAGCACCAAGATCATCGGATATGAACACAACTGGGATGATGCCGCGAATTACCCTGTCCAACTCGTTCGTGATGAGAATCACGTGTGGTCAGAATCTGTCGCTGACTGACTATGTTCCAGATGCAGCAAGGAGGGAGTGCCTTTGATGGGGTCTCTTTCCACTGCTATGCAGGCACTGTTAGTCAGCAAGCATCATTCACCTCTCAGTACCCTAGCAAGGTGTGATGGGAATCAAATCGTTACGGGATTCATTTTGAGATTCTCCTTAGGAAGTCTTCTTCACGGAGTGTTCAGGTACTATCGGCTCCGATTGGTGGAGCGATATCAAGGTACGTTCTCCAAAGCGTTCGGTGTGAATACAGACTGACGTGAAAGCAAGTGGTATATGGACAACCTGTGGGTCTAGCAGCAGGACAATAATTTTCTCATTGATCGAACAAGAGCGTCCTTTAGCTTCATCGGAAGTATCAACTATGGGTCCTCAACAGGGCTAATGTGGAATCTCGCGCTCGATAGTACTGGCGAGCCTGAGCTCCCTGGATCCAACAGCTGTGCTGGCGGATGCCGAGGTGTCGTCCAAATCAATAGCGATGACACCTGGAGCGTCAACCAAGAATTCTACGCCATGGCTCAGGCTTCCAAGGCCATCCTGCCGCGTGACAGTGGGGGGCCGTGGGGCCAGCGAATAGGGGTGAACGTCGGAGGCAGCCTCAACTGGACCCTTGTCGTTGGCGCATATGTCACGGGTCGCGTTTCCTCGGCCGACTGGAACAGATATAGCATTGTCGTGTTGAACTGGTGCGTCCTCTTCTGCGTTCGAGCCCGCCTGAACTGTTGAGCCGCTCGCGGGTAGGGACGACGGTGCGTCTACGACGTGGAACCCGCAGCCCGTCACGGCAACCATCGAGTTTAGGGGCATGCAGGTGAGCCTATAGCGGCCGACTGTTGCGCGATGTAGCCCTGTGCTAATTTAGGGATGTCCAGGCCACCTACACGTTCCCCGTTGGTGTCACCACGTTGTGGTGGTATGCGACGCCATGAGGCAAGAACAGGATTATACCCTTGGTTGGCTTATGTTATTTTTATCTTTTTTGAACACCGGTGCAGATATTTAATATATGTATGGGCTGAATGTCGAATATGTATTTTCGTTCCAGACTTCATGTAAGCATGTTATCTAGGTTTCCGTGAGCAGAGGAGAGTGTGGATAAGGAATATCCTGATGGCCGTGCTTCACATTCAGGAAGCCTGCTTTGCTGCCAGAATGCGGGTCCCCGTATCTACTCATGTATTCAACACGGCAATATCTTGACGAAACTTGTGAAGCCAACGACTGCGGCGTCACGCCAGCACATAGGATCCATGCAGATGTTTTAGGCAGCACCAGAGCTGACTCGGCCCTAAATTTATCAGTGGCACCGGCAAGTGAACGTGCGAAAACCACTGGCGGATACAAGGTCACGAAGAAATTTATTGGCATGCTGTTCCGATCACCGTCACTACTGTAGTTGGCCGTATAGAATCTACTATAGATATGTGACTGTCCGCTGTTTAATAAGCGTCTGTCTTGGTGCAGCTCGACTCGCAATGGCGCAAGACGATGCTATATCGACCTTTTCTTACGATGGTGAGGCAGACCTCGATACCTTTAGTCTTCATCAATTGGAAGTCGCGGTCAACTCTCACTTCGGCGCTGCCTGTGAGGTCAAAAAGCTGGCGGAAGGTGGTTATCATAAGGTTGGTTCAGATGCGAGATCTTTATTCCTGTTCGTTGTAACCTTCACATCTATAGGTGTACGAGGTTATCGCAGAAGATGGAGCAGTGCTTGGTATTGTTCGTGTGGCGGCCCCTGCATTTCCGGGGGACAAGCTAGAATCGGAGGTGGGCCAGGGTTTGTTCGTTGGTCTGTTCACGTTTTTGCTGACGTCCTGCACGTTGTTAGGTTGCGACTCTCAGGTACCTTGCCGCACACACACAGATTCCTGTTCCTCAGGTTTACGCGTGGAATTCGGATGCCTCTAACCCTGTAGGAGCGGAATACATGATTATGCGAAAAGTTGGTCCGATGATCTCTGGATATATTCCATCCTAATGTAGCCATTGAAGGTGCCTGGGGTTCCCGCTAACACACAGTGGGATACGCTCCCGATGAACGTGAAACAGCGCGTTGTCTCACAAGTTGCAGAGTACCTCAGAGCAATGTTTGCATTACGCTTCGAACGCGCTGGATCCCTCTATCTCTCTTCCCCGTCAAGAAGTGAGGTCTACGTCGGGCCTATCGTTAGTACACCATTCTATCGGGCCATCGATGGCATCATTCGTGTACCCGACGCGATACTTCAACTGAGAACCCAACTTTCTCGATATCGTGGGCCTTTTTCAAATACCTCTGACTATCTCCAGAGTTTCTTACATGCTGAACTTCACGTCCTCTCTCACCATCGCCCAATCGTATTATCTGAGCTCGAGGAGGCGGATGCACAGGCCGCCGATTCTCGGCTTGAAACCGGGGAACGTGTCCTTCGCAAGGCACTCGATCTGTGCACTGTCTATCCGGGGAACAACCCTCTCGGCGGACCGATAACGACGCTGACACAACCATTTTCACTACGGCTCGATGATTTCCGGTTGTCGAACATCATGGTATGTTTGTTCCTGACACTTCTTGCCAGTAACTATATGCCTGCCAGATCGACGACAAGTCTGGTGTGGTGACAGGTCTTATCGACTTTGAAGGAACCACGGTCGCACCTCTCTGGGAATGCGCCGTTGTTCCTGGATGGCTATTGGACCCTGATGATGTAGAGGGCAGATACGAAGGTGGTTCCCCCGAGGACAGAAGAAGTTTTCTGGACGTCTTTTGGACAACCATGAATGACATAGAATGGCGCGAGATGTATCAACACGGAAAGCCTTTCCGGCGTCTTACGGATCGTCTTTCATATCAAGTTGGCGTTTGGTCTATGAGGGGCGGGGAGGAATGGGTAGACGAGAGACTTGCTTGGGCAAAGTCGCATCCCGGGGTCGCATTGCCGGAAAACAACTAGTAAAGGTCTCTGTGTCCGTGTCAGTTACTTGCCTCTCTTGGAATTTGGATGTATGTTGTACTAGTGCTAGCTGGAAGCACGACCTTGACTCGGACGCCTCTTTCGACTGCCCTCTTCAATAGATCATGATAGAACGTTCTGGGCAGATGGCACACAATGTCGATGTACTAGTACAGTTGCTTACGCAACCTGTTCGTGCAACGCAAATGGTTCAGAACACCACGTAGACCTGAAAAACTTATCGGGGATAGGTATTCACGTACCCAAATCAAGGGCAAAAAAACCAATTGTAATTTATAAGACGGTACGGGATTCTGCGCCATGATATGTATCGAATCTTCAAGCAGACAGTAGAGTCGGATCCGACGTCTAGTTCGTCAGATAATACAAGACATGTTAGAGACCGATATCAGGGGGAACGCAAGAGACACGACAGTGCTGGAGATCGGAATGCGTGGGATCCATAAGCTGCGCTGTCAGCGTCCATCGATAAGATAGCGTATTCCCCACCTGATGTTCCTGAACATTGGTGCTGCGTGGGTTGCGAACCACGCCAAGAGATATGCCAAACGCACGAGCGGCTCATGGGCCGAGAACCAACAAAGCCGCGTATCACGAATATTCGATTAGGTGCTTCTGGGGGTGGTCCTCTCAGTGTTGAGGAGAACGCGTCTTATCCAGACAATCCAACGTCACTCCGCTCATTGTCTTATTACCTGCATGGCCGACGAGTTCTCCAGTCGCGGGTGATGCTCTGAACAGGGTCAGCACTGCGCCGAGCGCGGGTAGTTCTTCGCCGACCGGGCAGTCTGGAAAAGACTTCTTCTGCATTGGCCACCACCCCATTATATTCTCGGCTTGCTCATCTTTCCGATTGTTCGGGAGGGTTACAAACGGGCGCTGTCACAGTTTTCGGAATAGGTGCTCGATGCCAAATCTGTGACCGATGGCGGAGAGCATGGTCAAGGACAGAGAGGAGAGCGTGATATGCACAGGGTCTTGATGGGCGCTGTGGCCGAAGACGAGCCATTTTCGAGGATCCGAGTGAATGCGGATGTTGACGACTGCCCCTCCCGGCGGGCGCGCGGACGACGAGCCAACAACGGGGGATGGCGCTAAAGACAACGATCTGGATGACAACAACGGCGGCGCCGGGGACGTGGCAGCTGTGGCCGAAAACACGATTCGCGACACGATCGACTGCATGTCTGCTCCGTGGAGCAGGACATTCTAGCTGGACGCAGAAACCTTTGCTTTGCCTTGTCGAGCATATATAACGGAACGAGTTGTCGGCCTCGCAGATAATTGTTCCTGGTGCCAAGTTGGTGGAGGAACGGTGCCTCGGTGGAAATGCGGCCCGCGTGAACAAGCCCCGAAAACACGAGGTGATGGAACATGTGGGCTAATCTATATCGATGAAGGGCTCCATTGCTCTGCTACATTGACCATGTCTTCGACAATGACCGGTGCGTACTGAGAAATGGAGTTGCATTTATGCTAACCGTTGGACAAGAACGTTCCCCGCTCATCGAGATCAACGTCGGTAGCTGCGTATCTGCAGTGACGTTCTCGGCGAATGGCGGGTATCTCGTGAGCGGCGGTGATGGTGTTCGAGTGTGGCGAGTGGAAGACGGCAAACAAATGACCAAATTGGAAGTGGTGAATGTCCTGTGTCTCGCTGTGTCCAAGGATGGCAGATGGATCGCAGCAGGGGCAAAGTTCGAGGTGTTTGTGTGGGACGCACTTCTCGCACTGGGATGACGACTACGACTTCAACGGAGTCGATTTCTCGCCCAAGGCGATCGGATCGCGACAGCCACCGAAAGTTTTATTCGAGTCTGGGACAGCAACGATGGCGACTTGCTCGCGGTCATCAAGCTGATTTTAACCCCATATTTCAAGACTGGTCTCCCCTGGTCCAACAACCACCTCTTTGTCGCATCCG
Source organism: Xerocomellus intermedius (assembly GCA_038090955.1). Taxonomy (NCBI): domain Eukaryota; kingdom Fungi; phylum Basidiomycota; class Agaricomycetes; order Boletales; family Boletaceae; genus Xerocomellus; species Xerocomellus intermedius. The sequence goes on from JBBPNP010000110.1 coordinate 57,162, forward strand.
ACAGAAAAATCAAGCAACTTGATGCATCCACCGAGTCAAGAGTGTCGGAATGGCCAGTTCCCTATAGCACCGGCTTGTCGTGCATCGCTCTACCAAAGCATGGGAAATTCATCGCATACTCAACACGCCTTACCGTCACATTTTGGGACACGGTGACACACACCCAGCTTGGTCTCATCGAACACCCTCAAGACATACGTTCGGTCGCAGTCTCGCCAGACGACCGATTTCTCGCAATTGGCGGAGATGGCGGGAAACTCACCATTGGTCGTCTGTCCTACATCACTGTGAGTATCCTGTCTCGTTGGATTGTCGTGCATATGAACATACTTCTTACCCCGATCTTCTTTCCATAGGATTCAATCCCTGTGTCTCGTCTACATCCCACTTTCCAGGAACCTGATATTCGGATCGACGACGCTGCCCTCGATTCATGGATGCACGATCAGCTCGACAACGCGGAGGCGTTATTGACCGCAGCGATCCTCAAGTCTCGAAATACAAACCAACATATACTCGCTAGTCGCTCTCTCGTGAGAGCGCGTCTGCGCCAGTGGGATGCTGCCATTGCCGATGCCACAGAGGTGTGTGTCGCTCTGCTGTCCCACGCGCTCTCACTAATATACACCAAGTCCATCAAAGTGCAGCCGTCCGTCATTGGTAACATTGCAAAGAGTGTAGCTTTTGTCGGCAACGGGGAAAAGCACAAGGCATATCTGGCGTGCGACATCGCATCCGAGCGCTTCCAATCAACTCACGTTACCTATCTCTTTTTGATCAAGGTGTGTGTATCCTATTCACACAACTTGGTTGCCCTCAGCTGCCCATATTGCCTAGGCTATCATCGTGTTTATGGCCGGAGAGCATGAGGACGCGATTTCCCGAACAGACCACCTCATCGATACAGTCCCCTTCAACTCAATCAGCTATGCAGTTCAGGCACATGCACTCGTTTTACCACGCGGCGAATATCACCGCTAACATTTCCAGCAGGCATATATGTACCTTCTCCTTGGAAACTCGCACATGGAGCGCAGCGACTACGAGGGTGCAACCCAATCGTTCGAGCATGCACGAGCCCAAATGCGACACTATCGGGGCCTACCGCCCTTGGTGGTCTCATTGGTGAGCTTCCTAATTGTTGTAGTGAAACGTACCGGAATCGCTCATCGACTCTGACAGATATCCGGATGGAAGTTTGATGATCTCGACATCACGATTCGACGGCATCTGTGTGACTCCCTGTATGCAGCGGGTCGCACGAAAGACGCGGTAGAGTGTTTTCATCAATTGACGAATGAACTGGGAGGAGAGATGAACCTGCAGGGTGAACAATCGGAATGGGCCCTTGGTAAGTGATCGTGCATCCATGTAGGTGGCGTTGCTTACTATTCTGTCAGATTTCACGCAGCGTTCCTTCAAGAAACTGGAGCATCTCGGAGATACTGCAGTGGATGCCCAGCGATATGACGAGGCCATCTCCTACTATTCGACTGCATTGGCCCTCAATTATCCTTCCCCACAAGGCATTTTCATCAAGCGAAGCAAGGCACGTTTGGCAACCGGGTCATGGAAGCAGGCCCTAGATGATGCCAACCAGGTACATCATTTTTGCCTCATGGATGTCAATCTTGTTGACCCACCATCATCAGGTAATCACACTCGATCCGTTGTCGCCATGGGGCTACGAGATGAAGCATGCAGCGTTACACAAGGCAGGAGACTTCTACAATGCGGTTGATGCCCTTGAGACGATGCTTTCGAAAATAGTGCAGTCACCTGATCGGGACATTCGCCGTGAGTTGTATCCTCGCTACCTTGATAAAGATAACTTGTTCACATTATTCGCCAGAGCATGGCGACCAGTACATCAGCCCGTCGAGCACACGAGCAACAATTCGCAAAATTGTTCAACGGACTATCCGTCATTCGCCACGTGTGCTCATCAACACGACCACTGGCCGTCTGCACAATAAAGCCGAGCAGGTATCTGCATTCGAATCCCTGCCAATCTTCAAAGAACTTGTATCAGCGATGACGAGACGCATCGACTACGTCCGAATCAAGCGTGAAGTACGACAGTACTTCCGATACGTGATGCTATCGCACAAGTGGGAAGAGAACGAACCACTGTTCCAGGAGGTCATTCACATGGCAGTATATGACCTGGATAAATCTCTGACTCATGACAAACTACAAACGTTCTGCAGGATCGTTCGGGATGCTTGCTTCGATTGGGCATGGAGCGATACGTGCTGTATCAATAAATCGGACCATTTCGTGCTCCAAGAAGCCCTGGTCGCCATGTTCAAGTGGTACCAGGGTTCGGCCTTGATGATCGTTTTCCTCCGTGGTGTTCGTTCACGGCGCGGCACCCTTGTGACGAGCATTTGGAACACTCGTGCCTGGGCACTTCAGGAATACGTTGCTGCCAATGTCATCCACTTCTACGGAGGATTGGACTCTCTATCTGGATCTGGAGTTGCCGAACCACAAAGAGTCACCAGAAGTGATTTTGGAAATGGAGCAAGCCACCAGGGTATCCGCACAGCAATTGATGGCACTTCGTCCGGGCTTAATCAGCATTCGGGAGAAACTGTGTCTCGCTTCAGCCAGGCAGACGACGCTGGTGGAAGACGCTGCATACTCCTTGCTCGGCATTTTCTCGGTTACTGGTATACCCGCAATATACGGTGAAGGGGAGGGTTCACTAGGACGTCTATTGGCGCATGTTCTCGCCGGATCTGGAGATGCGAGCATCCTTGCATGGACTGGGGAGTCCGGCAGTTACAACAGTTGCTTGCCCGCTTATATCACGGTGTTCAACGAACTAGCAACGACACACCTACCGCGACCCATCCAGGTCGCCGAGATGGAAAGAATGATCACTGCATCGCACTCTTCATTCAACCTCGACGTGGCCCTGAGCCTATATGACCTTCTCAATGGACTTCCTGCACCTTGGTTCGCAGCGAGTCGGATGAAACTTCCATGCATCGCTTTCCCACTGCCATCTTTTTCACCTTATCGAACACGTTCTGGCTGGGTTTATCGCGCGGACACTCTCGCCTTGGGACGGTGGAAATCAAAACAAGACATGAGCTCTCTCGGATGAAATCTCTGTATCTCGTCCACCCATGGTTGGATACTCTCCTGGAGCGCGAAGATGCGCACAGTGACGTATTCGTGGAGGATGACGTCGCGCCACCACCCTCACCGACCACGGACGATGAAGAGATCTGTGACGAGGAGATCGACGACGATTCCTCGTCACTTCCTGAACCTGAATTTCCATCACTCCCTGCTCCTGTGCGTATAGTGCCAACGGACAGAGAGACGCGAGCACGACGGCTCGTTGCCCGTCTGAGACAACCATTTGGTGCACTCTTGGTCACGTTGGCATCGACGGGTCGACGTGCGGTAGATTACAAGCGAGTGGCGGCTGATAGCATGATCACTGTACAACTTCAGGAGAACGTCTCGTTGGCTGATATTCTCGACAATGTACGCACAATCGATGTTTTGTAACTTGCGTACTTAGCATCTTGGACGACAATTGACATTACTATGCCACGGCAATTGAACTCATCGGTTCAATGCTCTGTCCACATTCGTGCGCCCGACGCGGAACTTCAACTGAGCACCCAGCTTTCCCAATATCGCGGGCCTTTTTCAAATACCTCTGACTATCTCCAGATTTTTTTACATGCTGAACTTCACGTTCTCTCTCACCATCGCCCTATCGTATTATCTGAGCTCGAGGAGGCGGCCGATTCTCGGCTTGGAACCGGGGAACGTGCCCTTCGCAAGGCACTCGATCTGTGCGCCGTCTATCCGGGGAACAATCCTCCCGGCAGACCAATAACGACGCCAACACAACCATTTTCACGACGGCTCGATGATTTCCGCTTGACCTGTTAGTGCAACGCAGATGGTCCAGAACCCCACGTTCCCGTCATTCTAGGGACATGAAACACTTTTGGGGGATGAGTATTCACCGGATTCTGTGCCATGATATGTATCAAATCTTCAAGCAGACGCTGGAGTCGGACGTGTGGGCAAGTTCAAAGCTTGGGACGCGATCTAGTTCGTTGGATAGACATGTTAGAGACCAATATCTGTTCAGGCAGATATCCGGGGGAACGCAAGGGACATGTCAGTGTTGGAGAGAACGCGTGGGGGTCATGAGCTGCACTGTCAGCGTCCATCGATAAGATAACGCATTCCCCACTCGATGTTCCTGAAAATTGGTGCTGCGTGGGTTGCGAACCACGCTAAGAGATATGCTAGGCGCACGAGTGACACGAATATTCGATTGGGTGCTTCTGAGGATGGCCCCCTTGGGAGAGTACGATCCAAGAAACGGTCCAGGTGAGGAGAACGCGATGGGGAAGTCTAGTGTCTTTAGTACCCATTGGTTCATGGTTCCCTCTACCAGAATGAGAGAGATTTGCCAGCCTTGCTACTAGCTGTCACGGGATGACTGGGATGCTGAACGCGGACGTGCCAGTTTGTCGAAAATGATTACCGGTGATCACAGATCCTTCCGGATGTAGCATTGATCCAGTACCAGATCGTGTCAAAGAGGCTATTCTGAGCCGTCCACGCCCGCGCCACCCAAGGTGGTGAGCTCAAGTCGACATAATCGGACAAAGTGTTGTGGCCGTTTTAGTCCCCTCGTGTCTGACAGACGTCAAGGATGGTCGCCCACAGTGGTCGGCAAAAATATACGCATGATATTTATGAATTCGACGAACTCCGAGCCTCGAGCCATCCAGCCCTTCCCTCTTCCTCTTCCTCCCACACCAGGCCCCCCATGAACCAATTCCGCAGAGGCCCCAGTCTACGCCAAGCCATCGTTTCCTATGCCCCAGACTGGTGAGCGAACCGCGGCTCGACGAGAACGGTCTTGCAACTGACGCTTGGCATGCCGCGCAATTTTCAGGATCGTCACATGTGGCTTGTGGTACGCACACTCTCGCTCATGACTTGCAGTTCGATGACGAGTCGCCAGGTGGATCTTGTACTATATCACTCACCATGTCACCGGGTTCAAGAGACATTTTTCGCTCACGGATCTCTCGTGCGTCCCCTTCGTTTGACGTTCCCATCGTCATCGAGCCTGACATGCATGCACCGACAGTCTGCAACACCCGTGAGTTCAGGTCTTTCAATTAGACGCTTTGCGCCCATCAGTGACCTCTTCATTCATTCTAGCTATGCAGTCCAGCAACGTGTTAGCGTAAGTCATACCATCGTTCCCGCCACGTTGCACTCTCATCATGAAGATACCTCAGACAAACGCACTCTGGCTTCTCGGCGGCGCGCTCCCCCTAGGCGTGCAAATCGTCGTCAATTTGCTGTTTATCCGATCATGGTGGGATCTCCATCATAGCACTCTCGGTCGTGCGCCCTTTTCTTTCTCGCGTGCCTTGATGTCCTTTGACGTCGCTCGTTATTCAGTGTGGTTGTCGATCACCATCACCGGCTCCGTTACACAGATCGTCAAGGTCACCGTTGGTCGTCCTCGTCCTGGTGGGTTCACCGTGCTGTGATGGATGACTCCTCAACTGTACTCATTCCAATAGACCTCATCTCGCGCTGCCTGCCTCTGGCCGGTTCCGAGGACCCACTGAAGGGCCTGTCGACGATCGATATCTGCACCCAAACGTCAAAACACATCCTCGACGACGGCTGGCGTAGCTTCCCGAGCGGTCATTCCAGCAGTACGTCCGTCTACCCTGTCATCGAAGGTGCGACTAATCCCGAACGCTCAGTGTCCTTTGCTGGACTGGGATTCCTCACGTTCTACCTTGCTGGCAAGCTCCGCCTGTTTGATACCCGCGGACATGCTGTGAGCGCCCGTCCAAGAGAAAGATGAACGGAACGCTGATCGGCTTGTTCATCCCCATGTAGAGCAAGGTGTGGCTGTCGCTCGTACCCCTCGGAGTCGCCTCCTGGGTGGCGCTCTCGCGTACCATGGATTACCGACGTGCGTTCTACACCACGTCGTTCGATTCCATTTTCATTTCCGAGTCGACATGACAGACCATTGGGAAGACGTGCTCACCGGGTCTGCGCTGGGCCTCGGCGTCGCCTACTTTTCTTACAGACAATATTACCCTCACCTCGCTTCCAAGATAGCTCATATCCCATTCACGACGCGCTTCGATTTGGAGGAAACGGAATGCGACATGGACAGTGGGACGGTCGTGTTCAGGGATGGTGATGCTGATAATGAAGAGAACGTCGGGTTGATTGGTGGGAACAGGAAACGTCAGACCGTTCCTGGACACCCCAGATGACCATCAAGGGTGAAATAGATCTAGATCTATTCATTCGTCACAATACCACTGGTATAACTACATAAGGTGGCAAAGAATATCTAATAGAGTATTCCAGCTCGAGGAGCCGGTCAACGAGCAACCCCAATAGACACGTCGTCGTACGGTTCATAAGGTGGCGTGGCAGGCCCCCCCCAAATCACTCCTTTTTCGCCGCGCGTTTGGAATAGATCATGTCGGTAAAGGGTCTACGAATGTGTCAGTGACTGGCGCAGAGACAGGGCGCACGGGCGACGTACCCCTCGAAGCGCAAGGCGATTATGTACACGACATACACGTACAACGTGATCAACAGACCAGCCGGGCGTTCATACCTCCAAAATACTCAGCTTCAAGCAAGCAAGCCACGTCCGAATATCGACTTACCACAGCGCAGTGGCAGTAAAACACAACGTGCTTCCGACGTACATGGGATCCCTCAACACGTTAAAAGGGAATCCTTCCACGCGATGATCCATCAAGATCCCGAAATAGTCCCCGAGGAACGTCCCCGTGATCCCGAGTGCGTAGGTCGAGGTGACGACAAACGTTTGACCGATGGCAAACATGACAACGGGGACCGCAGTCGCATAAGGCTCTGGAAGCAATGGCACGCGAGGCTGGTCGCCCAACGCGCGCTGGTACCTACATGTCGAGTGAGAGTTGGAACACGCGGACGATGCACGTGTACGCACAGGTGGTCACGCAAGATGCCAAACGAGAATATCAACGCGGCGAGAAAGTAGCAACCGTAACGTGCGTTGCCGCCAAAGAGACGGGTGATCGTCTTGTTCGTGTACTCTGTGCACGCGTTCCGGTTGAGTACGGGATTCGGTCTCAAAGGACGCTTTGGAGTGGGCCTTACCGTTGCGCGCGACGATGTTCCATGCGGTGGGGTTGAACGCGATGGACAGTAGCGAGATGTACAACGATGTTGCAGAAGTGTCTACGATGGATGAAAATGTGTCCATGATGCTGGCCCCGAAGGAAACGAACAAGAACATGTGGTGAAAAGTCTGTACACGTGATTCCCACGAATATCTTGGAAACCGTCCCCCTGTTGAGATGGCCCCATACCAGCATGGGTGTTCACAGCCAAGCATCGTATATGGACACTAGAAGTCGGGCTGGGGATCTGCCTGGGTATCTTGGTTGTTGGGGCAGACCTCCCGGAGGTCCTGCTTACCAGTGGAGAGGCAGTGAATGAGCTGTGAGAGAGGGCATAAGTGGGTCCAATTTCTTCAAGTTGCTCTGACCTATGTCTCTTCCGACCCAGCTCGGTCTAGACCAGTCTTGGTTGTACGCCAGGACACGTGTGATCCCATCATAACCAACGGGCCGAATAACGAGGCGTCATTTCTACAGTGCGCGACACTTCCCAGGCTGCTGAAACTTAGCCAGGGTGATCGTCTAGAGCTAGCTATCCGAGTCTTTGTGCACATCGCAAGGCAAGACGAGCCCAGCAAGGAATATTTTTCGCCGCATACGACCACCTTCACAGCATCTTACATATCAATCCATGGACTTGGGACTCAAAGACGTACACGTTCTCGTCACAAGTGCAGTGCTGCTGATCGCTCGTCCCGACGTACCCGATCAACTTGGCCAACGCATGCGTCGACAGGTGCAAGTGGGGGATCGGTCTCAAGACCCCCAAACTTCACTGCTGTAAGTCCACTCGGCTCGTGCGCTTCGCTATCCTGTCTGACCTGCCAGCGCTCGGTGCCGAAGTGATTGCCCACTACAACACCCAATACGGGCCATTGTAGGGCCTCTCGAATGCCTATGGCAATCTTCAAGCTGTTCAAGCCGAACTCTCCAATGAAACGTCCGTCACGAATATGTTTACGGCCATCGCGCACGCTGGACCTGTGCAAGTCCGCATCGTGAACCACGGTATTTGGCCCACGGAGGACGTCCCGGTGGCAGACTTGACCCTCCAACGATGGAACCATACCATCGCGACCAACCTTACCTCGTCGTTCTTGGTCTGCCGTGAATATTTGAAACGGTTGAGAGTCGCAATGCCGGAGGTCAAGGAAAAGGCAGCGATAGTGTTGATTAGGAGCTCGGCTGGCAAATACGGCAAGGCGGGATATGTTGACTACGCCGTCACGAAGAGCGGTGAATGTCTGTCCATGTTATGTTGGAACCTATCTAACCGTGGGGGTGTTCCTCCCGCGATGATGTATGGTATGACCATGACGCCGAAGAACGAGATCGTAAAGATTGCGCCGAAAGGTAGAGTGAACACGGTTGCTCCCGGTTTGGTGAGGGCGCCCATGGCGGAGAGCGCTCTGGGAGACTCTAACATTCTCTACCGGGCCCTTGCTACGTGAGCGACCGATCGGCTACGTTGGAAGCCAGCGCCTGACGACCACCTTCGCAGGACCCCTCTCAAAAAAGTCGCGACGCCCCTGGACGTTGCGAATCAGATCGTGGTTTTATCATTGTCGACAGTATCCGGACAAAGGGGGACTGTTGAACAAGCCAGAGGAGATCTAGAACCCCCAGCATGGAGTTAGGTCTAGGCGGCTGACTCGGACAAATGGACAAAGTGGTTATGTCAGTTTTGTAGCTCTTGTGCCAATCATGGTGCGTGTTTCGTTTCATGGCGTCGACCGCTGAGCGCTTCCATCGCCGTTGGTAACCTGGGCACCACCGTCCATCCTATCAGAGCAAGTTAGCTTACTGCGCAAGTTAGCAGCTTTTGCCTTACTCAAGACCATCATACTGAACCCGAAAGATGCGTGGTGCATTCATTGACAACTCAACCGCCACAACGCGGTAGTAGAAGTCGGCGTCTTCCAAGAAAAACAACTTGCCAATAAGAGCCGAGGGCGAAGCCAACATCCCCTGGACAAGACCCTCATTGAGTGGAGCTAAGACAGGAGCAGTAGGCCTCGTCAGCTCCGGGAACGGAGGTGGTGGCACAAGAGGCCGAAATCGACCCTTTGTGGACGGTAGGTCTTCCCTTCTGGGTTTCGTTTGTGACCTACATTTGGCACCGTCATTATCTTTGAGCATCGTCAAATAAAGCGACTGTTACCTCAACTCAACAGTTCTCGCATCTATCTTACTCGCAATATCAGGTGACAGGCTTCTAATCGCGTTGATGTGAGACAACAGTAAGTTGTGCGCAGAGAGCGAGATCCGGACATGGCTGATGAAAAATAAGTGCTTAACCCGGAAATAGACATAAAGGACTTACTCGTATGTGGTGTGAGCTGGAATATTAAGTGATTGCTCCAAAATAGCCAACTCGTCATCACTTGGGCTCTCCCGAGCTGGTGGAAGCAAAGCACCATTTTTGGTGACATCGTGGTATGCATTAGCGATTTCTTCCTTATCTCGACCTCGAATAGCGCGTGAATGTTCATCAAAGCTAAATGAGAGATTGCTTCTGTGAGCCTACATTGATGGAGTCGCAAAGCATACCTGTTCATATACAAGACGGTCCGCTGAGCCATTCGCTCAACAAGTTCAGCATCCGTGTGTGATGCATCACTCGGAGGGGGAGTTGGTCCCCAAGAGCTTGCTCCATGAGTCTCAGCTTCAGAAATGATGGTGGTTGATGAAAAACCTCGTGTGTGGAGTGCCAGCTGAGTGACGCCAGTTTCCAACCATAGGGGTGCCAGTGGTTATGCGGTCCGCATTTCGGAAGCAACGACGGGATTGCCAAATTTGGAGGTGACAAACATGTCCTTAACGGGTCCAGGAAAAAGAAAATCCCGTTTATCATGGGCTGGTCACTCACCAGACTAAGTGACTCTTGCCGTATCCTCGCCTGCCAGTGTCCTCATCCAAATACCACTATGTCTACCATGTCTTCTGCTAATGGTGACCCCAATCTTCAAACGACGAGTTCACCGGCATTCGTCCATACCTCTTCATCATTGTGTTACGTTGTTACCCATGTGTTTCTTCCTCCCCAGGCCCCCGAGGCGAACAGCTATACCCCAGCGAACGGTCATTCACTCGCTCGTGCGGTGTGCACTGCTGGTCATGCTTATGGCACCCACGTTTGCGGAATATCTGAGCAGACTCAGTGGCATCGCATTTCAAAGATGTTGGATAATTTGCAAGCCGTCGTCCGGTCGGAGCACTTGGACAATGACCACGTCATCACCCAGCTGCGGGGAATGCAAACAGGAGGTACGTTCGCAGGTTCCTTATAAATCCGTGCTGACAGTCTCTAGATATCCTTGCGTTATTCATCCGACGTCAAAATGCCGCAATTATCCTCACGAAGCGGGAGAACTGTACGCTGTGCGAGGCATTCGAGGTGTCACCAAGCAGTGGTGGTGTAGAACAAACGGAGGAACCTCTGATATGCTCGTATCCTGGGTCGGCCGTCGAGATGCTTAACGAGGTGTTTGACGATGGGGACTTCCAATTCGAATTTGCCAATTTTCTCTCTCGCCCCAATGCTGTCGACTCGGATTCTCCTCTCCCTCCTCCCGCTCATCCACAATACATTAACGCACTGCTTAATGGCGTCTTGGAAAGTGTTGGTCACACTGTTGATATTCCTCGCATAACCAAACATACTGCACCGCTCGCCAGTATCTTGCGTGGTGCTGACGTTCTTCGCGTCACCAAACGCGTTCGTGACCATGTTGACCACGTGTGGATTGTCAAGGATTTTTGGCGTCGCTCGCCTCTTTGGCTTCTCATCAAGGTCGCAATTCAGATGACGGTTAATCGTCCCCTTGGACGTGCTTCCTACAAACGATTCATGCTGTTTTACATGTGCACTCTTGCAAGGGACGCAAACAATACAACTCTTTCCAGTGATCTTCTTCATTTGATGTCATCCAAAATTCTCCGACGTTTAAGCAAGCTTGGCTCTTCTACCCCCGAGTGGCTCTCCGAAATGGCACTGAAGACATGTACTTGTCTCCGAGAGATCCTTGACGCTAGGTGGGGGCAGCTACCAAGTGGCACCCGCCCATCTCAATTTCGAAATCCTTCCCAGAATGAACTCAAAAGAGACACACAGCTCTCACTCCTGCGCAGTCGTGAATACATTCGCAATGCTCTTGCGAATCCTGGCCAACAATCCGTTGCCACTGCCTTCCGTCCCAGCCATTGTCGCCGCGGTACTTTAAAGGACTTCTTGTCTTGGAATGGGACTTTTTCTGGCGAGGCATATGATTCCGATCCTGACGTTACTCTCTATGACATCGAGCAATCGATTGAGCAGGACATCGATGATTGGCTTGCCCGCGTCACGAATGTGGACGAGGCATGCGCACTGCTCGAGATCTTGATGGATAAATACATGATGAAGGCTTATGAGGCGAAGTGGACAAATCCAGAAGATATGTCCATCGCGTTATTGACAGGAATCGAGCTTTACGTCGCACTGGATAAGCTAGTCGTGAAGGAAGTTCCCATGCTTGCCGACTATCCCCCTGAAATTCCGATTGCATGCCTGGAAAGACTGCTTCTGCGCAAGACAACAAGCCTTCATCGTCTTTCATGCGCATACCAGTACCTCTCTGCGCGCCATTCTCAATCGCGTCCAGGATGGTCATTACTGTCGAATGAATTCACCGAAGACAGTTTTCCGGTCCGTTATTATGACCAATCCCCGCATCTTCAGCAGCTCAAAGCTCGTATCGAACAAGACGCGATGGAAAAGGTTGCTGGACATGCCGGTCCGCAGCTGGCAGAAGTTTCCCAATCACCACTTCCCGCCTTGTTATTACATGCCAAAGCCGTCGTATTCGAACTGCAATGCCCAGCGTGCATTCGTATCTGGCGTTCTGCTGCGCCCCGCATTCTGCGTTGTTTCTACGACTTCATTTTTAGTGACGACTCTCTCAATGGAACGAATGGATACAATATACTTGCGCATGTCCCTCCATTGCAGCTTTACTTTGTCAAACGCCAGGGGCCACTCCTCCGCGTCCAGATCCACTTGGCCTATTTTTATCCGGGGGGCTTCCGATCCCGAAGTAGCCCGGTGTTACGTTATGTTGTTCAATATCCCTGTTCCACCACCGAGATCAGTTGCTCAATATGGCAGCCAGGAAGGCGCTACGAAGATTGGGAGCTTTCGTTCAAGCTCAGATACCGGCTTTCATGCAAAGACTTGGCGAAATATGTGGATTATACCTCTCACACTTCCAACGACGTCCTGTCTGCTCAAGCGGATTGTCCCGCGGATCTCTCCCTCGACGAATTTATTGCGTTTGCACACTTGCGGAGCGGTGGCTCGCTCCAATGGCTCAACATCCTGCAGGG
>JBBPNP010000111.1:0-69654 GCA_038090955.1 Xerocomellus intermedius
CTAGTCCTTAACCCACCAGAACGAGGGCGCGACCACACGAGACGGGCGACCTCCCACAGCGATCCGGAAAGCCCTGGAGGTGAGATGAGTGAGTGCGACCACGACGAACACGTCGAGTCGAAGCGAATCGAAACGAAGATGCTAGCTGGAGATGAGGTGCATCAGCAAGAATGGTACGAACGCAACACGAGCGGCGTGCTTGAATTATTCAGGTGAACTGGTGGACAGATTACGTATGGATCCTGTTCGTCTGCCTGTTAATATTATTCATTTGGATCATGACTGGCTCATCTGCCATTTCAAGTTGTTTCACTGATCATTATGTTTCAGTCTGCAAAGTTATCTCATCCATATAACAACGAGGTGAGAAGGTCTGACGCCTTCATCCGTCCACTGTGACATGCCCAACCTCAACTCTCACACTGATTTTGTGTTACCTGGCTGGGTGGCTACACCAGTCAGTCGTGACTCTTGCCTTTTATCACTCGCGCCCGCACATAGTGTCAACTTGAACCCCCGGAATCTCGAACACCCGTGGTATGAACCATGGGCCCAGATTTTACAAGCCCTGGTCGCGGATATTTCTGTTCTCGCAGTTGCCCCACAGTGGTGTTTGTGGTATTACCGACGTCTTAAGCGGCTTAGGCTTAGCAGCAATGGCTGGTCCGCACCCCTCCTCTTTGGCACCCCCCCATCCAACCAGATTCTGTATTTAATCCACCATCGTCTGGAAATGATCGTCAACGAAGGGTATGGTGGTGCCAAGGGTTAATCATGACGGGTATTGCATTTCTCTCTGATTATTGCGCTACGTGTTGTACATGCCATTATTTACAAACCAGTCTGTCAGTTCTGTGCATTACGAAGCCTTCGGGGTAGCCTTCCGTGGCCACAGCGTTGACTTTGCGATTGACATGACTGACAAAGCTCTCCAGAACCCCACGGTCACTCCCATTGATCCATTGATACATGAGAGCAAGACCTGGAGCTTGCTGATTCTCACCAATCGAATGTGGGCCATCCGCACAAGTAATCCGACACTGCATGATGATCGTTCCTTGGAAGGGTTTCTGTGGTAACTGACGTGTCATTTTCTTCCTCCGCGCGGACCGAGACCAAGTAATTTCGGTCGCCATTACGAGAACCGATAGAGTTTGGGTTGAGTCGGTGGGCTCGGGAGCTACATGGAGGCCTTCAATCGCTCCAAGCACCTGAAGGAGCGTGTTATACAGGAGCTCCGGTGACCGGACATTTGCTACGTGTTGATAGAGACTCGTGCGGGTAGGCATGATGCTTTGTAGTGTGGGGTTGGCGATACGCGCGAGAGACTGTGATGTGGTAGCGCGTTACCGATAGTTCGGGGAACTGAGACATCTACGCACGTCTGGAAGACGAAGGGTTCCAAAACTCCAGGCGATCGCCCATCGCCGAGTTTGCCCTTGAATAAATTCCGTGATAGCATAGTTGTCGACCTTGAATGAGCGAGATTAGCCATACACGGCGAACGAGGACGCAAACCTTACTTGGTGCTCACGCAAAAGGCCCACTATCAGGGGAAGAGACGACATCTTCCCGAGCATCGAGGTATACCATCTATGTTGATAGTTGTCTCGAAACCATGTTAAATACCCTAGCAATAGAAAGGGCCGACCTGCACCGCATTCGATAACGTAGACTTTCTGCGAACATACGCGAAACGAATGAAGCTTCGCCTCCGGGTGTTACCATCTCGTTCTCAGTACCTGTGCATACCTTGAACGAAAGGTTACCATGGGTTCTCGAGATCCTGTCCATAACATTTACCGCGCTCGGACCGTATTCCTTTGCCTCTGTCGATTGAGCAACTTCTTCCATGCTGGCGTAAAAGGGCGGATTGCACATTGTGAAGTGAAACCTGTCGTGCCATGAGTCACGCAGACATTCGTATCTTCATGATAGAGGATGTACGGGACTGCAAAAGCTCCTTCCAATGGTTGCAAGATTGACTCGCTAGAAGACGCGTCTACTATGGCAATCCTGTCAGCAAAACCGTTTCGCTCGACATTTTGCCGAGCCGACACAAGGGACTCCTTGTCGATATCTCAAACAAGAGTGCACCTCAGCTGGGGAGAAAACGGTCGAGGAACGCTTACCAGTAGCAACAAAGGACCACTTTGGTTCCAAGCGACATGCCAGTAGAGGATATATGACGGAGGCTCCTGTTCCACTGCATCATGGATGAGAAGGTCAAATTTGACTGGATTCGATGAAGCGCACACGTCAATCCCCCGCACAACCTCGTCACCGAGAACGAACGTCTTTACAATGTCTTGGATCCAGAGCACATAATTCAACCTTGGAAACGTTGGTCGGTATCTCCCATCAATGCACAGAAAGTCAAAGCACGCACCGGTTCGGTACCTACGAAAGGACGTACGATCATTATTGTATATGACCACCTCGAGAACGGTAGCTTACAGGTGGACATAGTCGCTTTTCGGGAAGAATGAGACTGATATTAAAGTCTAGGTAAAGTAACGCCTCTGTCAACCGTCTTTTACTCACTGAGCACAAGGCGTGGCAATGTCAGGGGTGTATTTTCTCTGACCTTTGTGCAGGCGCGCTCTTAAAATCGATGGTAGGTCCTGTATGTGTCAAGAACACGCTGCAGCCATCATTGTGGGGTTGTTCCCGGCGCGAAAAGTGAGAACGTACTATGGTCGGAGAGGTGGATACCGCCTTGCGAGTCCTAGAAAGTCGGGTGGGTGGGCATACACATTGCGAGGGTGCATCACGACTCGACTCTGAGTCTTTGGACTTTCCGGATGGGCCGACCGTGACGGACCAGAGAGACGGGTGACAACATTAAATTATGTAATGCACGGTACATCCTATGTCACCAAGGCACGCATCAATGTTTCAAATATCTATATCAACCATCATGATCATCAAACCAGCTAAGTAAAATGAACGTCCATGCTAAGGGGATATTCGGCATTCTACATGGAAGAAGTCCTGGCTCGTGCGCGCAAAAGCACGAGACAAGGTCACACCACCTCACCCAACCTATGACCACCCGTACGGTGGGTCACCGCTCGCAGGTCTACTGCTCTTGAAGAATTCCTCGCACATGGTTTACCCCACCGCAGCGCCCAGCTGGCAGTTTCCTTTCCTAACCAGCCCGGAAAGGGTGGCGGCCAGGGATAGCTCCGGTAACCTGACGAGAGCTTTCGCAGGCTCGAAACCGCGCCCAATGGCAATACTGCCCCCTAGCTAACCCTGCGATAGCGGACTGGTCGTTATCGATGGAGACGGGTGACAGATGCGGCGTCTGTCGGGTGGGTTTGTCGACCTGGCTTCCATATCACCACATGCACTTATCTTATGGAGTCGCACTTCGTGCTCCCCAGAGTCCCAGAGTCCCAGCTACTCTGCCGAGCTCGAGCTCGCTCTCTCATTCGCCGACGAGCATCCATGTACCCCCTGGCTGACCAAGCTCGGATGTTTTGTGGCTTACGAAACCGACCAATTGAGTCATTGTTTTACGGGATATCAGAGCATGACCTGGCCATTATTCATGGAGAGACCTCGTTTGAGCCATCCCAACCGGCATAAGATCGGCTGAAGGGATGCGCAGCAACTACATATAATACGAAATCCGGAGATACGCTGGGCGCAGACCATTGTCCCACTACCATCGCACTTTACACCCACGTCCCCATGAAATCAGCGTTCCATGTCTCCATCTGGTACGCTCTGGTCCAATGTAACCTGCTTGGCGAAACTCGCTGCTAACCTTGTTGTAGTGGTGGAGGAATCGGCGGGCTCACGCTAGCTTTGGTCATCGGCAAGTATGGCACGCACCCGGTTGAGATATTTGAAGCTGGTCCCACAATCACCACTATTGGTGCTGGAATCGGATTTTTTGGACGGACCATGGCCATTATGAAAGAGATGGGGTTGTACGATGAGCTCGTCATGTTGTCTACTGGAGCTCCGCAGGAAAATACCGGTTTGTCCAGTTGTCGTTTGTACACTAATCTCTCCGTCTACAATACCGTTCACATCTAGGTCCGAGTTTCAGAAAGTCTGATGAAGGAGATGGGTATCACTGGTTTTCAAGAAAATTGACATGTGAGGACGCGTCTTTGACGACTCGGTGTCTCTGATTTTTGTGTCTTGCAGATGGGACGGTGTTGGTCCACAGAAAAGACATGGTAGAATTCCTCCTGCGGCAGCTTTCTGCTTCTTGCAAAGTCCACACATCCAAGAGGCTCGAATCATACGACGTTGATTCCGGAACAGGAAAAATAACGCTGCATTTCTCTGACGGTTCTAGCTCCGTCACGGATGTGCTGGTGGGGGCCGATGGTATTCACTCGGCAACGCGCAAAACGATGTATCAAAGGCTCGCTTCCCCGATCCAAGACGACGAGTCCAGAAAGAGATTGTTGGAATGTATCGATCCTGTGTGGACGGGTATGTTGGTTTATAGGAGCCTAGTACCGACTGCGAAACTCCTGAAGGAGTTCCCGGGCGTCGAAGCGCCGACTGGCCTGACGATGGTGAGCCACGCCTCCAGTTTGCACCAGTCGAATGCTCACTCCCGCACCCAGCATCTTGGAAAGAATAAAGTAGGGGTAGCGCAACTTTGGACTCTTTGGTGGCTGACCAATCTACACCCGTGTAGCATATCGTAACGTATCCCGTTTCCCAGGGACGACTGCTGAATGTTGTCCTCTTCCGTCACAACTTGGGTGCATTCGGGGCACCATTCGAAGGTCGCTACGTCATGGATGTTTCTGAACAGGAGGTTTTGGACCAATTCGAAGACTGGGAGATTCGTGCCAGAGCATTAGTAAAGGTATCTGATAATATTCTCGTCGTTTACTTCTTCCTTGTTCCTGACGCCATCACAGTGCGTCGAGAGGCCGTCGAGATGGGCATTACATGCCCTCCGGCCGTTACCTCATTATGTGGACGGCAGGGTTGCCATACTTGGAGACGCGGTAAGCTCTATCTCTGGCTATGGTAAACCTAGCAGTGGTTGAAGACACCATAGGCACATGCTATGGAGCCGCACTTTGGAGCAGGCGCGGGACAGGCGATGGAGGTGGGTACCCTAGTCGATACCCCTCGAACTATATCAATTCACCGCTCCCAGGACGCATTCGTGTTGGGGCGCTTGCTGACACACGAGTTGACGCATCGAGGGAACGTGACCGATGCACTAAAGACCTACGAAGAAGTCCGCTTGCCGTTTGCGAACAGCATCGTCCAACGATCTCAGGACATCGGTGAGTATTATAGTTTCCGGCGCGTCTCCGCGGACGGCTCTGTACCTCCCCATGGGAGTCCGGAAGAACTCGCCTATGTGCGCAAGGGGATCGAGGATGCGTGGGACTGGCAGAGCGAGTCTGCGTGGGTGTGGGGTGATGCAGAGGAGTGCTGGCGTACAAAGTGTGGTGCGCGTGCCAAGTTGTAGTTTTCTGATCATGCCTACGTTGCCCTGGTATCTACTGTCAATGTCATATGTCATGTCGTGGTCCTACTCGTGGTTGAGAGTCGAATGAGAAGGCACACTCTCGGCAACATGATCATGCCCTCACCATCACGAATGAGTGACAATCGATTCACAAAATGAACATATCAGTCTGGCGGACGTCCGACGTTCTATCTTTGCTTTCAAGTTACCTTTTTGTAGTGCCGGCCCGGGATAGTATGTATTTCAAGGGAAATGACTCCGTTGAACTTGGGAGATGTTGCCGACGCATCCTCGAAAGACTCGTTTGATCGCCCACATGTCCTAGTATACGGTCGTAAAAATGGCTCTCTTTAGACGTGGGCTATCGATTGGAATAGGATATATATCCTATTCCAAGCGATAGCCCCCATACGTAATCTGTCCACCAGTTCACCTGAATAATTCAAGCACGCCGCTCGTGTTGCGTTCGTACCATTCTTGCTGATGCACCTCATCTCCAGCTAGCATCTTCGTTTCGATTCGCTTCGACTCGACGTGTTCGTCGTGGTCGCACTCGCTCATCTCACCTCCAGGGCTTTCCGGATCGCTGTGGGAGGTCGCCCGTCTCGTGTGGTCGCGCCCTCGTTCTGGTGGGTTAAGGACTAGTGTAGGATGGTGAGCTCACCATCCCGTGATGCGCGCCGATTGTTTCTTCAACTCCCGACGTCGATCGCATGTGCGCTGTCGCACTCCCTCTCCCGCAATCGACGCTTCTCAACGCGCCCCCGCGTCCTCCCCGTCGATCTGCGCGTCTCTGACATCTCCGTCGGCCCCTGCATCTGCTTGTTCCTGCGCAATGCTTTCGTGTTGTTTGACCTCGGTCTCGCCCCCTGGATCGACTTGTACATCCCCGCGGTCTCTCGACTCGACTAGCGGCTCGTCGTCTCGTGTTCTGGGTCGACGCGCTTGATGCACTCGCATCATTCTTTGACTCGTCGCTTTGGTCTCGATCGACCTTGGCTTTGTCTGGCGGCTTCGTACGCCTTCACTGGTCGACAGGCGTCGCCGGCCGATACCCTCGGCCGCCACTCTTGCCCTTCTCGACCCTCGAGCCCGACTCCTTGGTAGTCAGCTCGCTGTGTGTTCCAGCGTCGCCGGTCGTTGATCGACCGTGTCGCTCCCACTCGAGCGGCGCACTGAACCTGTTTGGTGCACTTGCGTCCGCGGACACGTGTGCTGTGCTCGTCGCAGCGATCTCGTCCACAGACGTCTCTGCCCGACTCCCGCAGTACTCGAAGCGCTCGACCTTCTCCTTCTCCGTCTCCCCACCTCCGAGTCGAGTTCGTCGTCCGTCACTCCTTTGTGGCTTGCAGCCGCAGCCCGGGCCCCTCCACCCGACAAATCTTCGTTCGGCGGCGTCTTATTTCGCAACGCGGTGTTTGACTCGTGTTACGTTGGTTCCGACTCGACTGTTGGGTTGCGCGACCCGCCCGCTGGCTCTGTCTACCTCCGCTCGTCGCGTTCGGGGTGCCAGCGGTTGTGAGTCACCGTTTGGGCTTCGTGGGTTTCGACCGATGTGCGACGGACTTCTGTGCCCTCGTTGTTGTCCTTGCCTCTACCACCCTTCCTCTCGACTCTTGTGTGCATCGATTAGGGACACGGCGAGGAAGCGACTGGGCTTGGCGCAGCAGATGCTCGATGCGGCGGCCGAGTTGGTGTGCAAGGAGAGTACGGTGGCGACGTGGCAGTTGAGAGGACCGCATGATTGGAGAGGAAGCGTGTGGTACATGAAATTGGGGACCAACTGAGGCCGGGATTTATCATAGTAAGTAGTCTCAGATCCGTTCGTAGTGGTGACGGGCGGAGTTCTAAAAGCAATATGCAGAGACGGTAGTGCACTACGGATGGGATCCGAGACTACAAATACACAACATTTTCACCAGCTTAATTCACCCATATTAGTTCTTATACTATACCTATGTCTGCGAAGTTGAACAAACAAAAATAATGCAGTAGTTCTCGAGATCGTGAAGTTGCCTTCGTCACGCCAATTGTCACACGCCGAGCAAACCATCACGCGCCGGATTTCCCGAGCGGTCCAATATCTCATATTTAAATTCACGTTCCTTACATTCTGCATATGTCCCATAACGCTCCTTTGATGCTCTACCTGCTATATCACACCTCCTCGCACGATAATTATCATGAATAGCTCTGTCAATTCGTCCATGTCTGATCTGGGCGGAGTCTGAACCCAGCAGTGGATGATCCGTGGCAATTCGTGACAATTCGTGACCGCCGATTTGGGGGTAGTGCCGAACATAGGGTAATGTAAATAATATTACACAGCTCAAATTTCGACATGGAAAAATCCGGTCATCATAAGTATCAGTACATAAAAGTGTAGGCCAAATATATATATACAAGCCACACTCGGACAATCTAATCAATTGATTAGTCATACTATTGAGTAGTACATATATTAGACGACCTGTACATTAGGGGATCATAATCCTATCTCATTCCTGAATCCCATCATCTCGTTCGAGGTCGCTTCACATTGCTCTCAAGAAATGGCGTATGTCGAGGATCTTACTTCCAGTCATCCCAACTAACTTGCACACTCTGTCCAAGGTCGACACCGGTATCTGACTCTCAAGTGTCCGTCCGTTTTCCATGGCCCAGCACTAAACGAGCGCAAGTGTTTGGCTATCCCCTCGAGCTCCAGTGGGTTCTCGACTTCGGTCAAAAACACAACGTTGACCCAGAGGGTGGGATGTCTCAATTCGGATGCATCGTCGACAGCGTCGAGCTCATCCGTAATGAGCTTAATAAGGATGGGGAATACGCATTAGTACGACACTTCGGAGGTGCGACGCCCGACGTGGTAGCCCAGATTTATGTCGCAAGGAACTTCTCACACCCGATGAGAGGGTCGACGTCTGGAGCGCTCCTCCTCGCCAATGTGGAGAAATTGAAGAAATTTTTGGATACCACCGACGAGCCTCGGTGGATGAACGTTATGATCGCCTGATGGACGAACGTCTTGTCTCGAGATCTATGTTGACTGGTGCAATAATTACTATAGGTCGAATTAATCCTTCCGATTTTCCAGTCTCGATTTCTCTTTGTATTCCTTTGCCCGGATCTGTTTGTCTCACGAATTGATAATAATGTACTGTATTAACATTTTGCTGATTTACAATGCCAGTTGTCCACCGCTTGTGATTCAAGGCCAGACTGATATTGTAAGTACTATGGCTAGCACGTTCCCGGCACTCAACGCCTCAAGTTCAAGCCTTAGTAATGTGAGGTTGGATGTCTCGAATCGTAGTACTGTACATCACACCCACTTGTAAAGATTTGTTCGACCCCCGGATTTGGTATCTCGTTTAACCCAATTTAGTATGGGATCTGTCACGGTAACAGCCTCGTGATCTGCTGAATATGCATTTGCTTGATCCACCTTGTTCAAATCGTCTCAGTCGTCTCATTCTTAAGGTCTGTGTCCCCGATATTTCATCGCCATCCAACCTTCTCCAAGTTTTCGTCCGTTTCTCTGCCGACAATCCCTGTCACGTTGCTCAGCGTATGTGCTGTCGCTGCTCCTTCAGTGCTTACTTTCTCCTGGTGCCGCTGCGCGCTGCAACGTGTATACTCAAGATGGGTTGCCTCGTGTGCTCCACCTGACACGAGAGCGATGGAAACGATCAAAGGTGAGATTCTGGGAATAGCTTCCGCAGACGACGACATCGTCTCCTTCGTTTGGATAGCCACAGTCACAATGGAGGGAGTGGTGGATTCTATGATGGTGGGATCACGGACGAAGGACGAATTATTGGCCATGACTGATGTCACTGAGCGCAGGCACGAAGTGCCGAAGCGAGGGGGCGCTGGTCGGTCTCTCATCGATCTTATCAATAATTAGACACTTGTGCATTCTGCTGGATGTACAATGTACGAAATAATCTGCCTGCACTGGAGTCGTGGACTGAGGCCTGAGGCCTGAGGTTGCGTAGCTGGTTTTGCCACTGATGCTGGCGCGTCGGGTTATATCATCAAAAGGACTTGAAGCCCGAGTGTACAGACCGATGCCATCTAACCACATTCGATTTTGTACTAGTTGCTGTGGACAGTAATGGCCAGAGGCTGAGCTTGAAGAGTCTAAAGTACGTCTTTCAATCAATATGCTTGCACCCATGTTGTCACTGCTAGCTGCCCAAGCTCCTCGATATGGTCAGTTCTTCGGACTCATTCTTCGACACTATCCACTATCGCCCCTTCGTCGTTGTCATCATCTCGACAATCAAACTTGCCATATGCCGTCATCTCTCTTCGCTGGATTCGATCTATAAGATCTCACACAAAGCTTGCCCACTCCATTCATATGGAACGTTCGGGTGCCATAGGGGCGTCCGAAATGTGCGCTACACCAGTCAATCCTGACGCAAAACACTCTCGTTAGCTTGAAAAGGTTGTTGACTTACCCTATAGTTGAGCCGACGATCAAGTTGTCATCGATAGGAAAGTGGTTTGATTTGCCAGTATTCGCTGGCTCGAACTTGAGCCTCTGACTGTCGTGGACCATGATCCATCATTGTTCTCTTTCCACGGACAGATCCTCGCGATGAGTGACTTGCTAGCACCCTCGTTCACTAGAATTGGGCAGTTCGCGAGCCACGAATCGTGCTTTCATCGTCGTCGAATCTAGCTTCATAACTTCTGCTTCGTCAGCATCCCCCAGGTCATTACCAAGTTCATCACTGTCAAGGCATCAGTCGATCTGTAGCCCATCCCACATTTACGCGTGACGGGGGTGCGCTTCTTGTTGGGCCTAGGCGGACAGGTCGTGCGTGTCTCTCGACTTGGACATATAGTAGGAAGGGACGCTCTAGACCTGGGCCGGAACCGGTTCAACCATCTCCCGTTCAATATTGAAACCGCTTTATGGTGTTCGTGTCCCAAGTATTAGCAGCGTATAACGGTACATAGGGTGCGTCTAAGATAGAATGCCCAAAGGTTCTTGGGCCGTACTAGGATGATGCATATCAGAAACTGTAGACGTCCAATCTGCCCTCGATCAGAAATCCTCGTCTAGCGAACTAGCGTATCGCACATGTCAGCCACTGACAATAAGACCCGGAGAAAATCACTCACAAGACTCTGCTAGAAGCCCCCCCTGCCGATGGATTCACATAATTAACATTGGCCTTGGCGTAGTCCGACATCCGCTTCTCGAAAAAGTTGGTCTTGCCTTGCAGCGAAATCATGTCCATAAAGTCAAACGGATTCTTGGCATCGTACACCTTGGCGTTGCCGAGCGATACCAGCAGGCGGTCAGCAACGAACTCGATGTATTGGCGCATGAGCTGAGCGTTCATGCCGATCAAGTTCACTGGTAGAGCGTCTTTGGACGATCGTGGGCACACACGACGCGAACGAGCATATCGAGAACATACCAGTCAGGAACTCTTGTTCGATCTTGACAGCCTCCCTTATAATGCGCTCGATGACATCAGGGTGTGGTCGGCGCTTGAGATGGCTCAACAGCAGGCAAGCAAAGTCGGTATGCATTCCCTCATCGCGGCTTATGAGCTCATTGGAGAAGGTGAGACCAGGCATGAGACCACGCTTCTTCAGCCAGAATATGGATGCAAAGGAGCCAGAGAAGAAGATCCCCTCAACAACGGCAAAGGCAACGAGGCGCTCGGAAAACGTGGAGCGCCGGTCGGATATCCACTTGAGAGCCCAAACGGCCTTTTGCTTGATGCACGGGATGGTCTCTATAGCGTCAAAAAGATAGTTGCGCTCGGCGGGATCCTTGATGTACGCATCAATGAGGAGTGAATACGTCTCGGAGTGGATGTTCTCCATCATGATTTGGAAACCGTAAAAGGAACGTGCTTCTGCGAGCTGTACTTCGTTCGAGAAACGCTCGACCAGGTTTTCATTCACAATGCCGTCCGAGGCAGCAAAGAAGGCAAGAACATGAGAGACAAAATGACGTTCGTTATCGTCAAGACGATTGTTCCAGTCACGGATATCATTTGAAAGGTCTATCTCCTCAGCGGTCCAAAAGCACGCTTCCGCTTTCTTGTACATTCCCCATATCTAGATGGAGGGTCAAGCACGAAAGGAAGCAGAAGGTGATGGACATACTTCGTGATATTTTATAGGAAAGAGCACAAAGCGACGCTTGTCCGGTTTCAACAAAGGTTCTTCGCCTGCCAAGTTACCGCATGAGCGACGACGAACCGGTCAAAGGAAGAACACGAACATTCAGGGAGATCCACCTCGCCTACAAACCGATTACGATCGTGATCATCTGTTCCACACTCGTTGAGAAATTCGGGGGGCGGTGAATGCATATTGGAGTCATCGGTGATTATATGGCTGGTATCACAATCTGCCAGTGGCTTAGGAGAACCTAGCGACAATGTCGCAGTAGCCTCTATACTAAACCGAAAGGATGAGGGACAGGAGATTGTTAACCACGAATCATTACCTGCCTGCGGCAGCCTGCTTATTGGAAGTGCAACAGGAGTGTGTCATCAATGAGACAGATGGAAGCAGACATCAAGGACCTCGTAATGACCAAGATATAGTAATTAAAATTAATGACTCGGGGAGACGCGGAGCCGGTGTTAGGGGTCTGAATCTGGAGCTCTACACTACGATTACCAAGGCGCCAGAGTCGTTACAGTATGCAAGTACAAAGTACCTCGCCTCGAAATTGGAGCTAATGCACCATTTATTCTACCTATGTAGATGATCCCACTACACGGCTAGAAGTCGAAGAACTATCGTGCAACACGGCGTTCTGTTCGATGATGTACACTGGTCCGAGCTATAAACTGCAATTAAGAGAACCATTGACATCTCCTGTGCATAAAGAGGATGGTGCAGGGGCATTGAAAGATCTTCTACTGCAGCCGTACAGATTTGCGCTTCCGCTTCCGTAGCGTTGCTTGGGGGCTCGACGGAGGGGGACTCGGAGGTCGGGTGAAATACTTTGATCGCGCGATGACGCTTAGAATAGCGGTGGAGATGTAGTGGCCAAAGATCCCGACGGTAGCCCCGAAGATGCACGCAACAGCGCAGAATACGTAGACCGGGTATAACGCAACTACAACCATACGGATGATCGAAAACGGGGTGAACAGCACGAGGTCAAGTGCAATTTTGACCACGATGATGATGGGCGAGAGTAACGCGTGAATGATGGACCAGATGATGCGTAACGGGTACACCATAGCGAGAAGCAAGCGGACCCCGAGGCGAAACAAGAGAGACGACCCAGTTAGGGCCGACTGCAATAATGGGAGAAGTATGGCAATTGGAGGAGGTTCCGCCATATGGGGAACGTTTTCAACCGTCCCAGTCATGGTTGCAGCCGACATGACAGCAAACGCCCCGCTATTATTATTTCCGCTCCTAAGGAGGTGTGTGTCAAGCTTCCGCAACACACGACATGAAAAGATCAATGTACTACCCACCCGGGGATGTGTTGAGTGGAACTTGCTTGGTCTCGTCGAAAGGGATGCAAGAGACGGCTTGACGTCGTCATTGGGTAGTATTGTCATCACGTGCTTCCGAAGACCTTCAGGTACTGCAGTATGTGTACATCGGTATATCTCGAGTCTACATGAGCTGCTACGTGCAACATGCACTATCTTATCTTTGAGAGGGGACTGGACCATGATCCATGCACTCAAGGCCCAAATTGACGGTGCTCGGTGTGGGTGCTACGACCGTTGGGCGGGGAAATGATCGGCGGCGCGTAGCCCAAGCAGCTCTCATACCCGAGGCAATCGCAGAGAAAGCACCGCAACAGGCGTGCGAGCCCAGGCCAGACTCGAACCAATGAAAAGGCGACACAAAAGACAGAAGCCTGACAATGTCGCGTAAGGATATACATAATGCTTTGCATCCCAAGTGTCTGGAAACCGCGGTCCGTCTACTGTCCAGATATTATGAAGAGGGCACGCGACAATGGCCACAACAAGGCATACACAATCTCACTGCCTACATGTTCCAAATGAATATCACAGCAATAGGGTGAGACGAGATACATTCCATCCTCGGATGAGGCTTGTGAGAAATCTAGTCTGTCAAAGTGTTAGGAGTCTCAAACTCGAATGCAACAAGGGTTCCTACCTAGTGTAATGACGTGATCAGTGTTTCGCCTACTTCAACTTGGAGAATAGTTTTGGTCCTGCACAAGCCTGCGGAGGATATGAAGCTTTCGTATGAGCCATAAGAGCAGGATAACATACGTCAACACAGTGCATCATGCTTTACATGTCAAAGTTAATATTTGAACAAGCATCGTCTTTAAAACACGTACTGGACTTCCGTTGGCCAAGTGCGATTAAAGCCATGTCAGTTTGGTTCTTAGCAAGAAATGTGGGACGACAACGTACATCTGTTAAGAATACCTGTCAGCTCACAACAGAGGAGATATGTGGGTTACTTACAATTCCTCCACACAGTCCTCGCCCTTGTAGCCTTCGCCTGCCGAGACCTTCTCTTGACAATGCTCAAAGTGCCGCGACAGAGGTGCACATTTGGTCGAGCTTTTACATTCGTCACGGATTGCTGGGTGCAACTGACGAGAAAAGGCATGAACGGAGAAAAGGAACCAGTTGTGTTGGTTGCACTGACGTCTTCCGGCTCCTCCGCTTCCTCCT
This sequence comes from Xerocomellus intermedius, assembly GCA_038090955.1. Lineage (NCBI taxonomy): Eukaryota > Fungi > Basidiomycota > Agaricomycetes > Boletales > Boletaceae > Xerocomellus > Xerocomellus intermedius. Next base: position 14,134 of record JBBPNP010000111.1, read on the forward strand.
CCGCCTGTTCAACTTCTTCGGTTTGCGTAGACTCTACGACTTCCTCCTTCTCCTCTGCGTCGGCGTGGACGACGTTTAGGAAGGACGAAAAGAAGGACGAGAGACTCATGGACGCGACTTGTGGAACTTGGTGTTCAGACCAATTTTTAGTATGTCTTGTCTTCGCGAGTTTACGGGTTGTACACTCCAGGCGCCGCTTGAAATGTACTTGGATCTTTCAACTCCCCATCCTAGGCAGAATTTCGAATGGTTTTATTTAGAGGGTTTTTACTACGAGTTGGATCACTCACTCCCACAGCCCGCCCTGGAATGGCCTCATATCACGCAGTTTCTGCTCAGTTCATCATTCCTCGCATTTATCGCCCTGATCCTCATTGACTCGGAGAAGTGCAAGGATAATAGATATGATGCGGATCAGCGATGAATCCGGTCAATCCCATACCCACTATCTGGAGAGTTTTCTCAGACAGTCCACCTCGGTTCTTTGACTCACCAGATAACGAGGGTCGCACCGCGTGCGCTTCTTGAAGTCGCTGTCTTTGCTCCAAGTCGTATTTCGCTCGTGATGTGGAATCAACGGGAATTGATCAAAATAGCCGAATGCTGTGCGCTCGATCCCTGATTTACCCTTTACCTGCTCATCCATCCAAAAGATACTCGAATGGGTCCCACCTGACGTCAATGGTGGTGAAGGCTAAGAATCCTCGACAGGACATGATAAGAACCGTGGCTCGTATTTCGCGCTCGTCGCCGCCAATGCTCTCCCCGGATACACTGCTCGGTAAGAGGAGTGCTTATCCCATGCTTTGGTTCGCCCATTCGACTGCTAGCTATTCGGTTCGCGTTTCTCTTGAGTTTTATCGGGACCGAGAGTTGCGGACGGACGAACACCACTCCAGTAACCGCAATTGGTTAACTTGATTTTCATTGCGCTATGGACGTGACTCTAATATTGAACTCAGGAAATGCATTGCAACTGGTATTTGGCGGCATTGGGAAAGGGAAAAGTTACTTTCCAAAGCAGAATGAACTCCTTAACTCGCTCTCGGGTATGCTTGCGCTCGGTAGGTTCCTCCATACGTCACTTGGATGGTAGACAACTAAACTGCTCATGACGGGCGCTTTAGAGCAAGGTTTGCGTCCACTTTGATCCGATGGTCGTTTCACAGCTGCGGACATGATTATGGACTTGAAGCCCATCTTCTCCGATCTTCACTGAAAGATGTCTTCTATGCGCGGCTCTGTGGGGTAATCGTGTCCATATTCAGATTTTCTCACGTCGCTCTTGCATCGACATGAGCAAATCCGAATATGTATGGTCACGGTGTTGTGTTTTCGTCAGCATATCCCTGTATCAATACCCTCTCTTATGACACATGCAGGGGTCCAGGCATGGCGCGTATGTCGCACGAATCTTCGGGATATACTACAGCCATTGGACTTGGGGGGGCCTCTATCCTACCGGTCGTGGTGAAATAGAAATACAAACCAGTGCCTCCAAAAGTTCCGTGCGTATGACAGCAAGCGCGCCAGTTCGCAACGCTCACTCTGACGCTGGTCTAGAAACTTTAACGCGATGGAATCGCCTTTATCATGAGTAAGTCTCTAGCACCTCTTGAAAGATCCGACACGTTGATCACCGAGATACACGGATGTCAGCGCGTACCCCCTGGCTATGTTCATTGAGTCCACTGTAGCCCTTTTTGGAGAAGAGCGTGAGTCCGATCTTGGTATGAAAAGAAAGGATTTCCTGATGATCGAGAATCAATGATTTATCGCCAGCTTCGTTCATAATTATTAGATGTGGTCCATCGCGGGAGAGGGTCTTGGCGGGATCGTTACCGCCTGTACTTTCTGACTGTTTCTGGTGTTTCTGGAGCGACGGTTGGTTGTCCACAGGGGTTGTTTATTGTGGATGAATGACAGAAGGGAACGTCGTGCACGGCCTATATAGGCTTATCCCGATTATGTGAGACGGGTGACATCATCTGTCCATACACGCAATGAGGCGCTGTTTTGACGACGCCCACTGTCCCACAGTGTTACATGTTCAATCGCCTGAACCAAGTTCGCACTGCGCTCGTCTCGCTCGCCACGAAATCATTCTCTACGACCAGCATCGACCCGTCTCACTATCGCTCCGCAATGACTTCAGGTACCGATCACCACACCGTGCCATGTATACGCAAAAGCGCTCATAGCATGCCCATGGGATAGCATCGCCGCAGTCCGAGATTGTCACCTTTGCAGCGGGTTGTTTCTGGGGCGTAGAACACATCTTTTTGAAGCATTACCCACCCTCTCAGAACAAGGGAATCTTGAAGACTGCGGTAGGATACACCGGGGGCAAAGATTCGTCGGTCAACCCGAGCTACCGGGAAGTGTGTGGTGGCACGACGGAGCATGCAGAGGCACTGAGGATCGAGTTTGATCCCTCCGTCGTCACTTATGGCGAACTCGTGGGTGGGTGTATAGATAACATGCCTTGTTCTCGAAACTGACGCATCCTGCGCAGAGTTCTTTTATCGCACGCACGATCCGACGACTGTGAACAGACAGGGAGCGGACACCGGTACCCGTACGTCGTTAGGACTGCCTGATCATATTGTCTCCTGAGTTTTGTATGTGTGTAGAATATCGGTCTGCCATCTTTACTCACAGTCCTGAGCAAGCAAGCATCGCAAAGCGTGTCACGGAGGAGGTCCAGGCGAAGCATTTTACGCCCAAGGGAAAGAAGATTGTCACAGAGATTCTCCAAGCTGGACAGTGGTATGATGCAGAGGACTATCACCAGCTCTACCTCTTCAAGAATCCACAGGGATACCAATGCCCTACTCACACATTGCATTGGTAATGGTATACACATAGTTTGGTTGGCATTGGAAACAGAGTAGCTGTTGTAAATCCATGTACTGGCAAATTTCCACCACACAAAGAACGCCTCAGAGTAATGCAAGCCCGTCCCTTTACGATGTAACAAGGAGAGTGGTGCCGAACGGGCGATGTCAATGCAAGCCCATCATGTGGGTAGCTCAACTCTCTGCACCGTCGTTTCTCTTCATTGACGTTTTTGATTGTGGAAGAATCTAAAAAATCAACATCCGAAAAAAACGGGTTTATGAGGACCGCGCGTGGGAATACATTACATGTACACCCCTATCTGAACCATACTAACCATACAGTAAGTACCTTACCTTCGTGTTCAACTTACCACCGCCATTTCGTTGCAAAATAGTAAATACTGCATTGTGGATGATGTTTCTGAGACAATGGTGAGTGTAAAAGTGTTGTGTTAACCCCCCTCGGGTTTCATGCCAGGACATGTGCGCCGAATCGCAGAAACGCCGGTGCCCAGTCACTCGCTTTGCGATCTCGTCGTGCGTTTTAGCCTGGCAAGTGTTTCGGGATTCTACGTTGCCAACTCCGTCTTCTTATATAAGCAGGAACGAAGATCTCGTTGGCCTGAGAATGGCCCTTGCTTAATCCCATCGACATGCCCGCAGCGCACAAAGTACCAGAAACCCACCCAGTACACTCCTTTTTCGCAGACTGCGACCCCAAGGCAGAGATATATGTCACCCACATCGACTCTACCAATGCATCCACCCGAAAGTACGTCGAGCATTGTCCGCGTTCACTGACTCAATTCCATGACTGATGTGCCCGGACATCCATCCCAGACGCCACTTTCTGATGCTAGTGGTAATGAACCTCGTCTGGTCCTTTCTCCTCATAAGACGAGTATATCGCGGCATGTACCGGTACGGGGTTTGGTTCACCATTGGGAAACTGGTACCGAAGTGGAGCGCGACCACACCAGACTTCAACGTGGCGCTCCTCGGGAATATCGTCCTGGACCTCTTCATCTTCCTGATTCTCGTTCCTATCATACGTGATTTTGTCGGTGGTGTCGCCACCTTGCGTTACCGCCATGGATTCCTTCAAGACGAAATAATCTTCCGTAAACCCAGTGAGTCTACCATAGCAAACATCGTTTCAGAGGCTCCGGAGAAGAGGGATGCTTTCATGAAGGATCTTCTCCGCCGTGCTGTAGACCCCGAGGAGATGAAGCACACGACTTTTGGGTTACCATGGGAAGAATGGGTGTATGACTACAGGGCTATGGCGGTCGCCTGCGAACTGGACAAGAAAGGGGTCATCAACGCAAGTACATGGGAGCTCTGCGTGTGGATGAAGATGAAAGACGGTTGGACTGCCGTTGAGCAGGGAACGGAGAACGATATGCAAAATCAGATTGGGATGATGGAGAAAATGAGGGTATGCTCGTTGGCGGGGTACGATTGGGTTTCCGCTCATGGCTCATGTTACAGGATCGTCTGCGCGTCATGGGCAAGATACACGTTTTCCACCAGATGATGGAAGTCATCCAGGTGAAAACAATGTCAAAGGACGGTACGCCGCTGCCGGTGGCCGAAGATGTTGATGCAATCGTTGCGGATATCTTCAAACGCAATGATGTAGATTTCGAGAAGTTGACTAGCGAACTGGCCAAGGATGCCCCGCCCTCCGCACGGTTCGCCAATAGCTCAAAGAAGCTGGATTGACCGGCGCGTATGTAGTGCGTGCACGTCAACAAGTTGTTCGTACATCAACCCGAGGTGCCCTGGTACTTACTGTACCCGCCCAGAGGTAATCATACTTAAAAAAAAAATGGTATCAACCACTATTTGTACTCCGTGTTCTGTAAAGCATCGCGACTTCGTCGGACCGACACTTCCGTGTTGGTAACCACCTGATGATAAGTAGCCCAGCAATGAACGGCTAGAGGTTGATCTGCCTTGTGACCGTTCACGTTATCTCCCAATTGATTGTTAGCTCCGGTTGGTCAACTTCTTTCGCACGATGACAAGAGTAGATGGCATCCATTAATTCGAATCTCCCTCTCCCCCGTTAGCCTGAACTTACTTATAAGAGGGCATATCATATGGGAACGTTTTGAGAGCACCCCGTCATAACCATGCGTCGTATTCTTTCTAATGCCGCTTCGTTGGACACCCAAGGAGAGAAACAGACGCATTTGCAAGAGAATCATGCACACGCAGTGTCGGGCAAGGAGGTAGACACTGGTGCACAGATTGTCGCTGGTCTCTCGGCCGAGTTGGATCCCACCGAGGCAGCACGCGTCAGGTTTGCAACAACCAGTTTTTCTGGCATCGTTGTCTTCCACTAACTTGGAGTGCGCAACAGGAAGAAGATTGATTATCACATCCTCCCAATGATGTGCAGTGAGTTTTGACTCCACTTCTTTCAAAGTGGACGTGTTTCAACCGAGCGTTTGTTGTGCAGCGCTCTACTGGTGAAGACGCATTCTGATGGCCGCCTGTTTTGCTCATTCCTTCTTGGAACGCAGGATTCAGTTTATGGATAAAACCACACTTGGTAGTGCCGCGATTCTTGGCATAGAGTGAGATTTTTCGCGACGTCGGAATGTGGAGGTCCTCTGACAAGTGACAGCCAAGGCGCGCATTTATCGACCAATCAGTAAGTACTTGTGACCATACGAAAGCTTCTTATGCGTACAAGGGCTTTCTGACACTATTGAACATCGTACAGATACAATTGGTACTGCTTATCTACCCCCTGGTAATTGCCCGCACGCGTCTGACGTTTTGTCCTCCCAGGCTCGGAACGATATTTTACATCAGCTACTTCATCTTTGAATACCCTCAGAACCTTGCTCTCCAGCGGTTCCCCGTTGGACGATGGATGAGGCATGCGTCATATCCATGCAGCCACATTGTCCATCACTGACCATGTGCCTAGTCTCAATATCCTCGTCTGGGCCATTTCTCTGATCTGTCAAGCGGCTTGCACCAACTTTGCGGGACTCTTTGTGTGCAGATTCTTCCTAGGCATGTGTGAGGGTTCCATCACGGCGGGGTTCATGATTGTCAGCTCCATGTTCTACACGCGCAAGGAACAGACGTTGCGGTTTGGGTATTGGTGTGAGTGCCCAACGTCGTTGGACTTCGTTGTCTGTGCTAATAAGTAGCTAGTTCTGATGAATGGGACAGGTGAACCGAATGAATCGAGTCGCGAGAAATGCTGACCGTACGACAGCCCAAATCATCTCTGGTTTCATCAGCTTTGGATCTCTACACATTACAACCACCAGATTCGCTCCCTGGCAATGGTGAGGTACTGTCTGCGGAGAAACGATGCGAGAAACTAATTGTCTGTAAGGTTGATGGTCATTACTGGGACCATAACGCTCATCGTAGCAGTGCTCTACTGGTACTGCAGAGTCCTTGACTCATAAACTTGGCTGACCATGTATTCTACAGGTTCTTCTTCCCAGATTCTCCTACTACTGCGTGGTTCCTTACGCCGAGTGAGCGTGCGACGGCGGTCCAACGCCTGAAGGTGGGAGACTTACGAAAGGTGTACCTATCGCTACTCCTGTATTGATGGAACCCTCTAGGAAAACCAAACCGGTGTGGAGAATAAACACTTTAAGAAGGAACAGTGCGTATTCATACGTTCACGTTCGTCTTTTGGTATTGACAAGGGAATGCAGGGTGATAGAAGCGCTCCTAGACCCCAAGACGTGGCTCTTTGCGCTCTTTTCTGCCTTGGACAACGTACCCAACTCCCTCACGAATCAGCGCCAGATCATCATTTCATCCTTTGGTTTTACATACCTTGACACGACGCTTCTTGGATGTGTCGACGGGTTTATTGAGATCATGACCATTTGGACGGGAGTGACACTTGCAGCCCGGATCACGAACGGTCGTGCCTATGTTGGCGCGGTGTACTACATTCCATCTCTTATTGGGGTATTGATGATCGAGTTCTTACCGTGGAGCAATCAGGTTGGGTTACTCTTTGGGATCTGGCTCGTCGATACCAACGCCACCGGCTTCGTTTTGTCCTTGTCCTGGTTGACCAGCGTGACGGCGGGACACACCAAGAGGGTCCGTCTGTCCAACTTTTGTCGTATCCTCACATCATTCTCATGTTGGCGCGTATGATGATGTAGGTCACGACGAACGCCATCATGCTCAGCGCCTACTGCATTGGAAACGCAGCGGGTCCATTCATGTGGCAATCGCAGTATCAGCCAAGGTACATCCTTCCTTTTCTCCTTTGCTTACCCGACCCGCGCTACCAGTGGGGTGAACCGCTTTTATGCAGGAACCGTATCCCGTGGATCATCATTGGTATCTGTTATCTTACCTGTTCGGTCTTGTTATTGGTCATCCGCTGGTTGTTGGCGCGGGAAAACGCACATCGGGACGCTGAACCGATCGAGAAAGAGGAAGAATTCTTCATTGAGAAGGTATCAGAGGACGGGACCCGCGTGCAGGTCAAGGTGGACAAGGTATGGTGTCGTCGTGGCTACTATTTTTGACGTTGGCATGTCAGTGGGTGGGCGTTGACCGGTTCCCGGACAGGAATTCATGGATTTGACGGACCGGCAGAATCGGGATTTCAGATACGTTCTGTAAGGATGTAACAGGATGTAACGTACGCATCGCTGATAACGTGGCGGTCGGGGACCCGAGGAAGGCTGATGCGGCAGTCACGTATACATGCATATCTTCGCATCGACACGTCACTAGTACTGTCAAATATAAATATCATGTTTGGACGCCGGTCACTTGGATGTAAAGCGCGTTTGAAGATGGATAATTATTATCTCGATTGGACGGGTTTCGCGAACCGACTCAATCGTAGGGTTGAGGCTAACAACCATGTGCCGCACTGTCCTGATTCACGTAGGGGCTGATAGCAGACGAATGCCGCATGGCATCCCATATTGGCTCAAAGTTCAAACGTTCATCTCCGACCATCATGATCAAGGGCCGACGGTAGTGTGGACTTGACCCCGTTTCAGTCTAGATTCGGACAAACTGCGGTTGTGTCGAAATGATGGCGTCGACAGGATCCGAAGGACTATTTGAATATGATCGATTTGACGTACAGGATCCCTCCCGCTAACCTCTACATGATAGCCCCACGAGCAAGGTCAGTCTCATTTTGCCACACGAAGCAAGCTCCTGACCGATCCGGCATGATCGCTCAAAAGTATCGTTGAAGACGTGTTCGCGATGTCACAAACGATTGGCCTGACAAAGGCTACCTTTCTTACGTATATCCTTCCGCCTTTCGTGTGCCAGTACCTGTTGGGAGTATTGGTTCAGCTCGAGGGAACGCGCTCCTACCGGTTGGCGTTATTGCCGGTCACATTGTGCTTAGCTTGGCGTGCGACCTTTGTGGATATGTCGGGAGGCGATCCGACGAAAGCCCAGATGAACACCATGCTCGTCGTGAGTGTCACTACGTTCTATGTTGCACGCCAATTGATGGGATCTATCCCAGACTCAAATGTGTTCCATGGCGACGCGTTCTGCTGTGTGGGCGTTTGCACGAGTGCGATATCGGCGTCTCAGTCCTGTGGACCATCGGAACAGATCGAGTTCGGAGAGCGTTTACACGGCATGTTGGAACACTTGGGACTTGCTGTTAAACCCGCGAGGTATCGGGTGGAATTGGCCTCGAGGACTCGTCGTCGCGAAACCCGCCTTTGAAACCGACTCGCGGGTCGGTTTCGTACTGTCATCGGCAATCAGATGCGTGGTTTTCGCCGTGGCGTTTGACACATGTGTGCAGAGCATTCGCATCTTGTCCCCCGAGACATTCGGCTCACTCAAAGGTGGCACTCTGTTCGACCACACCCTTCCCCCCGTCCTAGAACTCTTGCGATCCGTGCTCGTATCATTTCTGGCAGCGGCGTTGGCGTACTTTGGGCTGCAGTACACCTACCGATTCCTAGCGATCGTGTTCATCATCCTTTTTCACCAACATCCGTCTCAATGGCCACCCCTTTTTGACGCTCCGTGGCTGTCGACGTCATTGAGCGAGCTCTGGGGCCGTCGGTGGCATCAAATGATGCGTGACGTGGTCTTGAACCTGGGTGGTCAGCCGTTTAATTGCCTGTTTGGCCGGCTTGGAGGCCTGCTCGGAGCTTTTTTGGTCTCTGGGATCTTCCACGACATCGAACTTGGACGAGGCGGGTACTCGGTCGTCGTCGTGGGTTTCTGGGTGATGAATGGCGTCGGGGTCGTCCTGGAGCGTGTTTGGAAGCGAGTCACGGGGAGATCGGTAGGCGGCATTTGGGGCTGGATGTGGATGGTCGGGTGGTTGGTACTCTGGGGTGTCCCCATGGTGGATACGTATGCAAAGGTGGGGAGGTTTGGTGCGATGTGCGTGATTGGTAGGTCCGAGCCGTCGTTGGCACTCGTGGCATTTGCCCGCAGGGTTCTCGACATGGCAAGTGCTTAGTTGGCGTAATGAAAGCTGTTTCAGAGATTACGAGCTGGCGTTTCGAAGGAACGACTCTGCCAGCATTCGGAGGAAGTTCATAAAAATGTGTTGCATGTTGTCCACCAACTCCTGAACGCCTTGAAGGCTTGAAAATCCAAGCGGCATGCCATCCCCAGACTGGAAGATACCGGCACTTACCCTAGGCTATATCTGACTTCTTCATGGATTGTGGCTGCCCAAAACAGTCAACTTCTGATTCCATGTCACCAAGTAGTGCCGCTTCTCAGATCTTTAAGTTAGTTCCGAACTATGTGCCTGCTAAAGCCGCCATGATACATTACCCAGTGCCTACCCTTGAGCCGTTATTTCAAGCACTCACTGTACGACTCTATTATAGCCTATGGGTGTGTTCTTTTAGCACTTTTCGTGACAACTGTCGGCTGATAAGTTTGTAGTATTGAAGGATCACACGATGTTGATGAATCGAGTCGGATACGTAGCCGATTCATTGCCGACACCGTCGGAGGGATTCTAATTCCCCTTCACGACCGAGGGAGGTTGGTGTTGAACTGCCAAACCACGAACGTGTCTACGTTGAAGCCCCATCAAACCAGTTGATTCGACGGCAGATCCCATACCCCACAAGCCTATGGCCACGCAAACAAGGTCAGTTTTTTCGCGTTCTCCGTCAAGAAGGATCATCATGGCTGGTATGACCGCTCACAGCGTTGAAGGCGTGTTTGCGGCGTCGCAAAAGATCGCCCTCACAAGGGCCACTTTTTTTGCGTACATCCTTCCACCTGTAGTGTGTTTATACTTTATGGGAGTACTGGTTCAACTCAAGGGGACGCGCCTCTACCGCCTTGCGTTCTTGCCTGCCGTCGTGTGGCTTGCTTGGCGTGGTACATTCGTCGACATGTCGGGAGGCGATCCCAGGCAGGCCCAGATGAACACCGTACTCATCGTAAGTGATCCTGGTCCAGTGTTACATGCCAATGACGTGGTTTATCCTAGACGAATATGTGTTCCATTGCAATGCGGGGTACTGTGTGGGCCGTTGCTCGAGAGCCTTTTCGGCGTCAGAGTCCTTCGAACAAACATAGCAAATTAGATTCCGAGAGTGCAGTATTCTGGAACGCCTGGGACTTGATGTTCAATGTGCGAGGCATCGAGTGGAACTGGCCACGAGGACTCATCATCCCCAAGCCCACCTTTGAAACGGATTCGCGAATCGCCTTCGTACTATTGTCAGTAGCCCGATTGGCCCTTCATGCCTTGGGTTTCGACGCATGCGTTCAGACCATCGGCATGTTGTCCCCGGATACATTTGGCTCACTCTACGGTGGCTCTCTGTTTGACCACACCCTCCCGCCCATCCTAGAACTCTTGCGATCTGTATTCGTGTCCTTCTTGGTGGTCTGGATGGCGTACTTTTCGATGCAATTGACTTACCAATTCCTGGCGATCGTATGCATCGTCTTGTTCCAGCAACGTCCCTCCCAATGGCCACCCCTTTTCGATTCTCCGTGGTTGTCGACTTCATTGTCCACACTTTGGGGCCGTCGGTGGCATCAAATGTTGCGTGACGTGGTCTTGAACCTGGGTTGTCAGCCGTTCAATTGTCTGTTTGGCCGGCTTGGAGGCCTGCTGGGAGCTTTTTTGATCTCTGGCATTATTCACGACATCGAGCATCGAGCGTTTGGACGAGGGGGAAACTCGGTCGCCATCATCGGATTCTTTGCGATGAACGGTGTCGGGGTGGTGCTTGAACGCATTTGGACAAACACTACGGGGAGACGGGTGGGCGGTGTTTGGGGTTGGACGTGGACGTTTGGGTGGCTCGCGCTGTGGGGCGTTTGGGTGGTGGATGAGTGGGCCAAGGCGGGACGATTTGCGGCGTTGAGTTTGCCAGATGAGCTGAAGCCATCGCTCACGCTTGCGGCGCTTGCTCGGCGATGCTTAGCTTGGTCGTGATCAAAGGACGAGACATTTACCAGTACTCCCTGAGAGTGTGAATACAATACAACTTGTTATCAATGTAATGAGCGGCGTTGATCAACGCGTATGCGACACGTTGAAGGTCAACGCGGCACGATCCTGAAGGCCTGACACGTCACTCAGGCCTCAGGCCTCAGGTCCTACTTTTTGTCTGTACGTCGTGACTGTGCTATCAACGGCAAACTCGAGTTTTCACCTGCTCAGTACAAGCGGCTCAGCTTCGTCATGCCAAGGGGTGCATCGCCACCCCGAGTACGACCGAAGGACTTGATGTACTATGTACAACAAGCGAGGCATCGGGTGGAACTGGCCACGAGGACTCATCGTCCCCAAACCCGCCCTTGAAACGGATTCGCGAACTACCTTCGTACTGTTGTCGGCAGCCCGATTCGCCCTTCATGCCTTGGGTTTCAACGCATGCGTTCAGAGCACTCGCATCTTGTCCCCCAAGACGTTCGGCTCACTCAAGGGTGGCACTCTGTTCGACCACACCCTTCCCCCCGTCCTAGAACTCTTGCGATCTGTGCTCGTATCATTTCTGGTAGCAGCGTTGGCGTACTTTGGGCTGCAGTACACCTACCGATTCCTGGGGATCGTGTTCATCATCCGTTTTCACCAACATCCGTCTCAATGGCCACCCCTTTTTGACGCGCCGTGGTTATCGACGTCATTGAACGAGCTCTGGGGCCGTCAGTGGCATCAGATGATGCGTGACGTGGTCTTGAACCTGGGTGGTCAGCCGTTTAATTGCTTATTTGGCCGGCTTGGAGTCCTGCTCGGAGCTTTTTTGGTCTCTGGGATCTTCCACGACATCGAACTTGGACGAGGCGGGTACTCGGTCGTCGTCGTGGGTTTCTGGGTGATGGATGGCGTCGGGGTCCTGGAATGTGTTTGGAAGCGAGTCGCGGGGAGATCGGTAGGCGGCATTTGGGGCTGGACGTGGATGGTCGGGTGGTTGGTGCTCTGGGGTGTCCCCATGGTGGATACGTATGCAAAGGTGGGGAGGTTTGGTGCGATGTGCGTGATTGGTAGGCTCGAGCCGTCGTTGGCACTCGTGGCATTTGTCCGCAGAATTCTCGACATGGCAAGTGCTCAGTTGGCGTAATGAAAGCTGTTTCAGAGATTACGAAGTTCATATAAATGTGTTGCATGTTGTCCACCACTGGCAAACTCCTAAACTCCTGAACGCCCGAAGCCTTGAAAGTCCAAGCGGCATGCCATCCTCAGACCTGGAAGATACCGGTACTTGCCCTCTATATCTGACTTCATCATGGACTGGAATATTGTGGCCGCCCAAAACAGTCAACTTCTGATTCCATGTCGCCAAGTACTGCCGCTTCTCAGATCTTAGTTCCGAACTATGTACCTGCTAAAGCCGCCATGATACATTACCCAGTGCCTGCCCTTGAGCTGCTATTTCAAGTACTCACCGTACGACTCTATACAGCCTATGGGTGTGTTTCTTTTAGCACTTTTCGTGATAAACTGTCGGCTAATAAGTTTGTAGTATTGAAGGATCACACGATGTTGAAGGCTTGGATACCTAGCCGATTCATTTCCGACTCCGTCGGAGGGATTCTAATTCCCCTTCACGACCGAGAGACATGAGGCGGCGGTGTTATGCCAGCGATCGGAACTGTTAAAACCACGAACGTTGAAGCACCATCCAGCTGATCAATTTGATGGCAGATCCCATACCCCACAAGCCTATGGCCACGCAAACAAGGTCAGTTTCTTGTCGTTCTCCGCCAAGAAGGATCCTCATGGCCTGGTATGACCACTCACAGCATTGAAGACATGTTTGCGGTGTCGCAAAAGATCACCCTCACAAGGGCCACTGTTCTTGCGTATATCCTTCCACCTGTAGTGTGTTTATACTTTATGGGAGTACTGGTTCAACTCAAGGGGACGCGCCTCTACCGCCTTGCGTTCTTGCCTGCCGTCGTGTGGCTTGCTTGGCGTGGTACATTCGTCGACATGTCGGGAGGCGATCCCAGGCAAGCCCAGATGAACACCGTACTCATCGTAAGTGATCCTGGTCCAGTGTTACATGCCAATGACGTGGTTTATCCTAGACGAATATGTGTTCCATTGCAATGCGGGTTACTGGGTGGGCCGTTGCTCGAGAGCCTTTTCGGCGTCAGAGCCCTTCGAACAAACATAGCAAATTAGATTCAGAGAGCGCAGTATTCTGGAACGCCTGGGACTTGATGTTCAATGTGCGAGGCATCGAGTGGAACTGGCCACGAGGACTCATCATCCCCAAGCCCACCTTTGAAACGGATTCGCGAATCGCCTTCGTACTGTTGTCAGCAGCCCGATTGGCCCTTCATGCCTTGGGTTTCGATACATGCCTTCAGATCATCTGCATGTTGTCCCCGGACACGTTTGGCTCACTCAACGGTGGCTCTCTGTTTGACCATGCCCTCCCGCCCCTCCTAGAACTCTTGCGATCTGTATTCGTGTCCTTCTTGGCAGTCTGGACGACGTACTTTGCGATACAATGGAGCTACCAATTTCTGGCGATCGTGTGCATCGTCTTATTCCAGCAACGTCCCTCTCAATGGCCACCCCTTTTCGATTCTCCGTGGTTGTCAACTTCATTGTCCGAACTTTGGGGCCGTCGGTGGCATCAGATGATGCGTGAACTAGTCATGACGTTCGGTGCTCGGCCATTCAACTACCTGTTTGGTAGGCTTGCGGGCCTGTTCGGAGCCTTCCTCGTCTCAGGTGTCTTTCACGACATCGAGCTTCGAGCGTTTGGACGAGGCGGAAACTCGGTCGCCGTCGTCGGATTCTGGACGATGAACGGTGCCGGGGTGGTACTTGAACGCATTTGGACAAAAACCACGGGGAGACGAGTGGGTGGTGTTTGGGGTTGGACGTGGACGTTTGGGTGGCTCGCGCTGTGGGGCGTTTGGGTGGTGGATGAATGGGCTAAGGCAGGACGGTTTGCGGCGTTGAGTTTACCAGGTGAGCTGAAGCCATTCCTTGCGCTCGCGGCGCTTGCTCGGCGATCTTTACCTGGATCGTGATCCAAGGATAGGACATTCGCTAGTGTATACTACCCGTGAATACAATACAAGTGTAATGACCGTTGACGCGCGCGGGACTCGAACATGGTGAAAGGTTGATCAACACAGCGCGATCCTCACATGCACACGTCAAGTCCTAAACATATTCCCTCTGTACGGTGTTAACTTGTCAATGGCAAACTCCAGTTTCCTTCCGACCCTGCCTCAGTCTAATATTATATTAATTTCTAATTCCCCTTCACGAGCGAGGGACACGAGGCGGTGGTACAGGACCTTTTCGGTCCGCTGTTATTAACACTCTTGTGACCGGAACTGCTAAAACCGGCAAGGTGCTTGGTTTTAAACCGATTGATTTGACGCCAGGATCTACCAGACTGCCACTGATCCACCCTTCAAAGCTTCATACACCACGAGCCTATGGCCACGCAAACAAGGTCAGTTTCTTCTCGTTATCTGTCAAAAAGGTCCTCATGGCCTGGTATGCCCGCTCACAGTGCCGAGGGCGTGTTTTCGGTGTCGCAAAAGATCGCCCTCACAAGGGCCACTTTTCTTGCGTACATCCTTCCACCTGTAGTGTGTTTATACTTTATGGGAGTACTGGTTCAACTCAAGGAGACGCGCTTATACCGCCTTGCATTATTGCCTCCCCTCGTGTGGTTCGCTTGGCGTGGTATATTCGTCGACGTATCGGGCGGTGATCCCAAGCAGGTCCATATGAACACCGTGCTCATCGTGAGTGATCCCGATCCAGTGTTGTATGCCATTGACGTGGTTTACCCTAGACTCATATGTGTTACATCTCAATGCGGGCTACTGTGTGGGCTGTTGCTCGAGAACCTTTTCGGCGTCAGTGTCCTTCGAACAAAGATAGCAAATTAGATTCCGAGAGTGTCTACACATCGTTCTGGAACGCCTGGGACTTGATGTACAACAAGCGAGGCATCGGGTGGAACTGGCCACGAGGACTCATCATCCCCAAGCCTGCCTTCGAAACGGATTCGCGAGTCGCCTTCGTGTTGTTGTCGGCAGCCCGATTGGCCCTTCACGCATTGGGTTTCGACGCATGCGTTCAGACTATCCGCATGTTGTCCCCGGACACGTTTGGCTCACTCAACGGTGGCTCTCTGTTTGACCACACCCTCCCGCCCATCCTAGAACTCTTGCGATCCGTAGTCGTGTCTCTCTTGACGGTCTGGCTGACGTACTTTGCGATACAATTGAGCTACCAATTTCTGGCGCTCGTATGCATCGTCTTGTTCCAGCAACGTCCCATTCAATGGCCACCCCTTTTCGATTCTCCGTGGTTGTCAACCTCATTGTCCGAACTTTGGGGCCGTCGGTGGCATCAAATGCTGCGTGACGTGGTCTTGAACCTGGGTTGGCAGCCGTTCCATTGCCTGTTTGGCCGACTTGCAGGCCCGCTCGGAGCCTTTTTGGTCTCTGGCATCATTCTCGACATCGAGCATCGAGCGTTTGGACGAGGCGGAAACTCGGTCGCCGTCATCGGATTCTGGGTGATGAACGGTGTCGGGGTGGTGCTTGAGCGCATTTGGACAAAAACCACGGGGAGACGGGTGGGTGGCATTTGGGGCTGGACGTGGATGTTTGGGTGGCTCGCGCTGTGGGGGGTTTGGATGGTCGATGAGTGGGCCAAGGCGGGGCGATTTGGGGCGTGGAATTTGCCGGGTGAACTCAAGCCATCGCTTGCGCTCGCGGCGCATGTTCGAAGTTTAGCTGGATTGTGATCCAGGGATGAGACGTTCGGTAGTACTACCTACTTAGTGTAATGAGCGTTGACGCGTCCAGTTTTGCACGCGACATGGTGAAAGGTCAACGCAGCACAATCCTCACACGTCGATTGAGTCTTAAACATTTTCTATCTGTATGGTGTTGTCAATGGCAAACTCGAGTTTTCTTCCGACCTTGCCTCAGTCTGATAGTCTTGAAGTGGCTCTAGTACACCAATTGCACACTCGGGATCTCCACAGTGGGTGTTCATCTGCCGACCCGCCGTTTACCCGTGAGCAACCCGACTTACATAGTTAATAACGAGCTCCAGAAGAAGCTCCTTTGGACGGATCGACATTGGGGTGGATGTACTTGGTGGCCGCGTGGTGTTGTATTCAGGCCATGAGGATTTTGTTGGGGGGACCTGCCCGTAAATGGTTGAAGGCTTGACGGTCGTTTCTCGTAGAAATATTCGACTCTGAACGTTATATATGTACCTCACATGCGTATCCGTGAGATCTCACGATGTGGGGATGCTGGGCATATCCCACAACGACATGATTACGCACTGACAACGAAGAGCCGGGTGGCGCATTGGGGTGCTAGTGAATACGTACTTCCACAATCGCACAGGGTCGATGGCGATTGTGCGCGTCAATGTGTGATTTGACTGGGTGATAAGCAGAGCAACAGTGGCGTACTAGACAAGGCGACCCACGGATCCTTCCCTAGACAAGTATGAAAAGGAAGCGAAATCGATGGAAATCGATGGTCGGGATATCATGTGGTCAGTTGCGTTTCTCGTGGGTGAGAGGCATACCGTGAGCGGCAAGGAAGGGAAGATTCGACGTCGGCGGGTAAAGGATGGCAAGGAGGTGGGACACCAATGGATGCGGGTACTCCTGTGATCGATATTGCATTGTCACACGACGGGAAGTGGGTCGTGAGGGGGACGGATAGTGGTAAGATGACGCTGTGGAATGCGGAGCGCCACTAAAAAGCGAACGGGTTCAAAAGACACCGCTGCATGCAGTAGACGCGACGAAAATTGCGACCGGATTGACTGACAACCCTACCGCATGTGTCTGGTCGCCCTCCACCGGCGAGCAACTGCTCGATCCCTTCAAACACGACGATTGGGTAGTCGCGGTCAAGTTTTCAGGCGGACGCCTCACCGCCACGTCCACGTGGGGTCGCGACTCTGTTTGGGTGTATGACAGTCAGAACGTCCACCTCCTCGTTGAATTCCCAGTCCAAGTCTACTCAGCTTTGAACCACCCTTGCCAGTGGGCCCGTCATCGCAAACAACTCTTTGCCCTATCTCGCTAGGGCAATATGGATTGTCTTGACGTGTCCACGGGGACCACGCTGAGGTGGGGCCGCCTTGGGGTGCGAGGATGGTGAGGAGTTGGGTTTGGCCCCAGCGAGGGTCGTTGCGATCAAGTGGAGGGCGAGATCTCAGATCACGCACGTCCTGAGCGTGTGTCAGTGGTATGTATGAATATGAGACGCTCACGGCGATATGAATGGCGTCTTTTCTCTTGACGATGTCGCTGTTCACGTACCTGAATATTTGAATCGTGGTATCGATTAGGGTACGGGCGAAAACCCAATTGTTAATAACATGTTATTAACTTGCTAATAATATTGGGGCGTCCAGACGGTGGCACAGGGAGGTTGTTAACAGTCACGTGATATGGTCACGCCGCGACTGAGTCGGGACGACATTATGGCGCTACTTACAACCCGACGTCATCGTATCACAGTGGCACTCAACTTCTCTGTTAGCTCTCTGTACTCACATTGTAGATCGCTCCGTGTCAATATACACCTCTGGGATTTTTTATGGCCACCATGACAATTCCCGCCGCCCCATCGCTCGTTTCTTCTTTCCTATCGCCACTGGCATTCAGCCCAGTTATTCACAGAGTTCGATGATGCCCAAGCTGTGACTGAAGGCAGTCAGATGCCCGCCTTCCACCATGTTCCACTTCTGGATCTGAACTCGAGAACTATTTCACTATGCTTCCACTGGATACCTCTCTTGTCCCTCCCGATACGGATGCACTCAGAACACTCTCTCTGCCACCTCCTTCTGTCATCCACCGGCTTTCTCTCCGTGCGGCTACAGCTTGGACGAACGGCAGTCGGTCAATTGTGTACGCGCACACTGATGATCTGCGCCGTTTTTCATTTTGGATATTATCAAGTTACCTGATAGCAGAGAATACTGATGGAACAGAGGAGCTCGGTGAAGAGGACACGGAAACGTGGCTCGACGAGACGCTGTGCGTCCAGAACTCGGAGAGGGATCCTTGCGTTGAAGTGGAGCGAGACATCAACTTGAGAGCTGCGGTGGCGACCAGGTGATTGAGGACAGTAATGCTCCACTCCTGGGAAGAGAGAATGTCGTAAATTTTAGCCATCCAGTCAGAGAGGTAGACGATTTAGATAGCGCTTGGGATTGGTAGAGAGGCGTTCGAGGAAGCGCAGTCACGTGATCAGAACATATCACGTGATTCATGTTAATAACTGCCTGTTAATAACCCGTCCTCGCATGGATTGCTTTTTAACAAGTCAGTAATACCCATTTGAGTTTTCGCCCGTACCCTAGTATCGATGCCTAGAGAACGACTCATCACGTTTTGGGAGTCATGGGACGCACGTCGTGTTTTGCCAGCGTCGCGTTTTGGGCTTTGCGTCTCTTCACGCGCGACTACTTGGCGTCGTGTGACTCGGCATCGGGTTGGACCTTTGGTTTCTCGTACTGCGGGGCGCGGCAGTGTCTTCAAGGATCATCGCTTCAATGCTGACTCGAAGGGCGACGTCGAGGCGTGAAGCTTCACTGGCAAGCTTTCAAGTTTCACCCTCCACATTTGCTCCACATTTCGCATAACGTTTACATAGGTCAGTGCTAAATATATTGGTAACCCCGTTGTGTATCTTAACACGACACGTCCAAACGGCCCCATCGCAACGATTGCCAGTGCATGTGGGGCTACGCTCTCTACTGCGTTCGGCAAACCTTTCCGCTAACCCCGCACCAGCACAGCGTCTGAAGCCAATGTAGGCCAGTGAAACTCAACGAAATGTTCCAACTACCGGAGACCCCCAAATGCCCGCTACACCATTTCTTCCCGCCCGGGCCACGTCACACGTCCCGACGCGGTCGCAGACCTTACCGATGAGGCCTAGAATCTGATATTCATGATTTTATGCAACCTTTTGCGAATCCATTCAAGCGAGAGTGCCTGCTTTGCTGGGTTGGAGCTATTGGGCCAGGTCACTCCAAATCAGCCGTCTCCTTTATCTGAGTGTGCCTTTACGCGTTTCAAAATTAGGAATCGTATGGTATAAAGCTTGTTCGAATTGCACGAGCATGTCGTTGCTCGTACCCCCAGTGCAAAACGGTTCCATCGAGTTGCAATCATGGGGTTCCAAGTCTTTGATGTGTTCTTTGCCGGTTTGGCGTTGTACCTCGTTGTACGTCTTGTCTGGGGAAGGAGCGTGCCGCTCCCGCCTGGACCGCCTGGGTGGCCGCTCATTGGAAACTTGCTCGACATTCCGATAGATGCTCCGTATAAAACGTTCGGAGCCATGAGCAGTAAATATGGCAAGTGCATGCTTGCTTCATACAAAGTGCATGCATCGCTTACTCTACCCCAGGTCCAATCATATCCCTCAGAGTGATGGGCACGCGATACGTCGTGCTTAACTCCATCAAGGCCACGAAAGACCTACTCGAGAAGATGAGCGCCATCACGTCGAACAGGCCGCACCTTACTATGGCCGGTGACCTCATCGGCTGGGGTGACTTCACGGGCTCTCTGCAACTTGGTGACACGTACCGAAAGCATCGCAAGCTCTTTCATCGGTATATTGGCACTAAGAGTAGCCTAGAAACATTCAACCCTGCCGAAGAAGCGGAAGCGAAACAATTCGTACGCAATGTGTTGAAGAATCCTGATGACCTGCTCGCGCATGTTCGCAGGTACGGTGCTGATTTTGTGTTTGTGGTCGTGCTAAAGCGACATATCTCGGGCAGATCGGCCGGCTCGGTGATCTTGAAGATATCACATGGTTATAGTGTCAAGGACAATGACGATCCACTGGTGGAGATGGCTAACAGAGTCATACGTGATATGTCCGTGGTCACGGCGCCGGGAGGATTTTTAGTCGACTTTCTCCCGATCTGTGCGTTTCTTAACTCCGTTCCATTCATTCCAGCTGCTTAAGGGTTCCGCTAGTGCGATACTTGCCCGAGTGGTTCCCTGGATGTGGGTTCCAAAAAGATGCCAATCGGTGGCGAAACATGCTGAGCGAGGCAGTGAACACGCCGTACGAGTTTGTGTTGGAGAACATGGCATGTTTTCCCTTCGTAATCGTGGTGCTTGTACCCTGATGTCGAGTTAGGCAAAGGGCAATGCTGCGCCGTCGTTGATGTCGGGACTGCTTCAGGAAGGCGTTACTCCTGAGGATGAACAGATTTTGAAGTGGGTTTCTTTTGGGATGTACCTGGGTGTGGTTTCAAAGTATCACTCTCAAATCCGTTCTACTTACGTTGAGCGTTGTTCTATGATCGATCAGGTGGATCTGACACGGTGAGTTGTATTTTTCGTTTACAAGCAAATCACACCGAAACAAGTGCATCGACGATAGACACCGTCCACATTATCCGCATTTTTCCTTGCCATGACAATGTACCCCGAAATTCTCAAGAAAGCGCAGTCAGAAGTAGATGCCGTTGTCGGGCACGAGAGACTTCCGACCATGCAGGATCGTGAGGCACTTCCGTACGTGAATGCGGTCTGTAGAGAACTTCTGAGATGGCACGTGGTGGTTCCACTTGGTACGTGTCTTCGCGAATGCGTGTTTCTAGTCTGACCGGAATGTATAACGCTAGCGATGCATGCCACTACACAGGACGAGATCTACAATGGATACTTCATCCCCAAGGGGACGATTCTCTTGGGGAACATCGGGTTCGTGGCCGGCAGACGGCGGAGTTTATCTGGGGTCTAACGTTTGGTGCAGGTTCATCTTGTCCGACCCAGAAACATATCCCGATCCAGATGTGTTTGATCCTGAGAGGTTCCTTGGCCAGAATCAACAACCCGACCCGCGTGAGGCGTGTTTTGGATGGGGAAGACGGAGGTGTCCGGGTGTGCTCCTGGCGGAGTCGACAACCTTTATCTGTGTCGCGATGACGCTAGCAACGTTGGATGTGTCGAGATGTGTCGAGAATGGTGTGGCATGCGTGCCAACGCATGACGTCGAGGAGGGGGTGATACGGTAAGTTTCCGGGGTTGTTCTGGTGTGGATTTGCTCATGACTGGATTCGCAGTCATGTCAAGCCGTTCAAGTGTGAGATTGTACTGCGATCAAAGAAAGTGGAGGATCTTCTTCACACTTGATCCCAGGTGGTTCGATTGATTCAATACCAGTCGTGATTCGTGAATTTATTTTTCTAAAATTTAGAAATCTGTTAACAAGCAGCCTCATAATGCTATACCATCGCTTCATCGGTCCGCGTAATGCTCGTAAATAATTTGTTCGCCCGCCCCTGCCGGAATGCGGCATCGTCCCAAACTACTCATACTATCTCGCCATCAAAGTTGCGCCTCAGGAGGCTACAAGGCCTGAGGCACGTCCACACGGGTGGCACTGCGAAGGGTCTGAAGACATGCGGCTGCTTGCCACTGGCACCTTCAAAATGGTGTTGGTTCTTTATAGGTCAATCCCCCGTTAAAACAGTAACCACAGTACAAGTCTGATGTCATATCCCAGAGTAGCTACAAATATCTCGCGCGAACGCTCCGATGCACGCTGTTTTATTTATCTAGGCTACGGAAAGGAGGGAGGGCTTTTGCAGCGGAGTCGAGCTGATTTCCTTGTGATGCGCGAGTTGTTCGAGATTAGGATGCAAGACCCGCGCCAGAAGGTATATATACCTACCACAAAACATTCTGGAGACGTCATTTTCCGGTTTCATTTGGTCCTTGCGAACGCGCGCTGGAGACGCGCCAACGGACCCCCCATGCCCTTACGTATCCGGAAAAAGTACATGCCCGCAAACATGAACAAGACCTATCACCCGGACGCTAGCGTCAGCCTCGGTCCAGCCCACTAAAACACTCAACGCTCCGAAAGAAAACGAGAACGAGAACAAACGAGAACAAAAGCAAACGGAACAAAAGCGCACGTTGATTCCAGCCACCCCAAGAACGACACTCAAATCCCTCCAATGGTGTCCATACGACACGTTAAAACCGAACTGCATATACGCGTCCGTCGTCCGAAAGGGACAGAACGCGCACGCGGCGGTCGCGTTAGGGTCGGCGAGGTAGCCGCCTGCAAAGGCGATGTAAGGGTCCATGTAGGCGCTGCAGCTCATCCCTGAGGGTGGTTCAATCGTCACGAACTCGGTGGACGTGCAGGTGATCAGTTGGTTGCCTAGCGCTGGGAGGACGTCAGCGTGTCGTTCAGGGAGCGAGGTGTGGTGGAGAGGCTCACCTTGGCCCAAGACACCCTCGATGACGTAGGTGAAGGGGGAGAGGTAATACATCCACTGCCACCACCCTAATTGAGAATATGTTTGTAGGACGCCGGCACTGTGGTCACCACATCCATCTATCAGTACGACCGAGACACGCCACGCGAAAAGAGAACGACATGTACAATATGAGAATAAACGAGAACAAGACACTGAACAACGCGGATGCGATGACCCCGTTGGGAGAGATCGCCACGACGGCCTGCCCAAAGGTGGTGTAGTACAATGGGAACACGATGCAGCAAAAGAGGTACGAAAAGGCGGCACGAGAAGAGTCGAAGCCAGAGGTCCAGTACCAGCAGAAAAAGACCAAGGATGAGCCAAGGATGTTCCACGGAATTTCGATCAGCATCTCGGACACGAGGAACGCCGACCAGGTGAACATCCTCGCAGGACGCTCCCGGACTTCGTAGACAGTTCGGCTTTCGAGAAACTTGCTCTGAAATTGCTGTGCTAATGGCACACAGGTCGCCACCGCTATGAAAACCGACTGTGTCCAAGGAACGTTAGCCAATCCGTGCTTGGAATGATGCGCGCAAGGCACGCACAAAGAGTTTGTCCTGACAGCCCTGCAGAGAATTTGTCGCTCCAAAGAACGTAAAGCCGATAATGAGTCCGGCAGCAATGCAGACTCCCAGTTTCGAACAGATGTACGCCGGGTTTCGCCAGTTACACACGAAGCCACGGTGAGTGAGTAAAACGAGTTGCTTCATCCAAGAGCTCGCAAACTCGGAATGTGTCCCAGTGCTCACGACAGGACGAGACCGCCCCTCTTCGTGAAGGCGCTCAATCTCGAGGTCCAGCTTCTCTGCTTCCGGAGAATCTTTCCAGACCTGGTGCCAGTCGGTCGTACACGTTGCTGTGGCGCCAGCTCCAATGACGTCCAACATGTACTCGGCCCTGAGTATAGTGCACACAGCATATTCAGCTAGCGATACACAGTCGAGGATGACAATACTCACGGGTTTGCGTTGGCAGCACAACGAGGGGCGCCGTTCCTTTGAAAGTACTCGATCATCGTCATAGACCTCGCGCCGATATCGCCAAAGTAGACAGTTTGTCCACCTTTGCGGAGCAACAACAACCTATCAAAAACCTGGAAGAGTTCACCCGATGGCTGATGAATCCTACGCGCACCACTCGTCAGCAGCTGCATCCAACGCAACACTCACAAAGAAAACTCACGTGCAAAGGATAGCCTGCCCATTGTCAGCGAGTTTGCGCAAGAACGTCACGACAACACAGGCGGACTGCGAGTCGAGGCCGGAGGTGGGTTCGTCAAGGAAAAGCAGCAATTTCGGCTAAGTCACCCCCTCGTCAGCTAAACGCGACATGGGTACCATGTTCAAGAAACTTACCTTGGCAGCGAGCTCGACGCCGATGGTAGTACGTTTCTTGTGCTCAACACCAAGCGAACCGACGATAGCATCTGCATGGGCTTCCAAACCACACATTTTGAGACACTTGTCAACGCTGCCCACGAACGGGGGGGGGGGTTATCCGAAGCAGTGTGGTTATGGCGTTGAGACATACTAGGCTTCTTTCTCAGCCATCGGAACGGATGGGGGCTGTCGAAGTCTCGCCGAGAACAAAAGGGCCTCGCGAACCGTCGACTCTGCAATGTGCGTATCCATCTGCTGAACGTACGCCGTCTGGGCCCGGAAGTCCGCGGGGAGCGGAAGTCCGTTCAGCAAACAATCACCGCGCACGACACCGACCGAGATGTGCTGAGCGAGTACATTCAATAACACCGTCTGCCAAAATATGCCGATGGTCAGCACCAACACTGCCTACACCTCGGATTCCTACCTTGCCCGCGCCAGTTTCCCCCATCAATGCCGTCAAATTTCCGGGAGCGACGTAGCCAGAGACATCGTCGAGCAGCTTACGCATTTCCCCTCCTGAGATGGGTACCTCGTACTGAATGTTCTTCCACGAAAAGATGTCGGTTCGCCCTGGTTTCTCGGATTTGAGAATCCCTGCAATACTGTTATCAGCGGCGTCCAACTCCTCTCGTTTCTCGTGGAGATCGCCTGGCGCAACCTTTTCTTCATCCGCAGCCTGGTAGACGGGCACTCGATCACTCCCTTCCTTGTAAAGCGTCACAGTGGTATCCCACGCGGTCCGCTTGTTGTATTGAGTGAAGAAGAGCAGGGCCCCAAGCAAGCCAAAAGCGAAAATACATAGAATCCCCAAGTTCTGCATGATATCCAATCGTCAGTCGACATCACGTACGCGAGATCGCAACGACGATCACATACCCTCCAGAGATTTGAGTACAAGTACCCATAGGACACATACGTGTAGGCATCTCCGGGCACGGTCGGCATACCAGGTTGCGAGCCGATGGTGGTGCATACCTGGTTCGCGAGCGAGGCGTTCTCGTATCCAGGTCCTGATGGCACGAGCGTTGTACACGTCCCGTTGACGGTGTGGAATTCGTTGACCATCAAGGACTCAAACGCGTAACGGAGAGGCTGTTGGAACGCGACATCAACACTGATGAGAACGAAATGCACGTCTTTGCACGCACATTCAGGTAGGTGATCCAGCGAAACGCCCCGACAATGTTCGCTATAGGGATAGCAAAGCCAGTGTACAAGACCAGGACCAGGATGAACAGTCCGGCCACCGGGATAGCGGTCGATTGACCCGTGGAGAAAGCTGCAATAGTTCTGAAGCAGACCTTCATCACGAGCGACACAGTAAAGGTGAACAAGAGGTACGTGCTATATGGGTTGTGAGCCGGGTTATATCTTAATGAAGCTAAAGGAAAATAATGCACAAGAATTGTTCCGCCGTTTTTTGCAGACCAGCCAAGAAGTAGAGAATGACCGACATGACGGCGACGGACATGAAGCTGATTGGAATGTCGACGATGGTGTGAGCTAGACCCTCGATGAAGGGGTAATACAATGCTCCCTTCTGGTGGCGGAGGACGATTAAGCGCTGAGAAAAGAGGCCGGGAATTTCAGCCGCGGATAAGGTGGAACAACAGAACAAGGCGCTGTCAGAGGCAACATTCAATGCACTTGCATCCAAGTTTCACAAGATATCCATACAAGTAGAGCAAACCACCCCGCGAAAAGTATGCACTCGTGTTACTGGAAACTTGGAGGAACACTGTCCCAATGAAAATAGCCTGAAACGCCTGTGATCTGTAGGTGTTCATGACTGAGCAGTCTCCAACAAACAGGTGGAATCAATACGATTGAACACGGACCCTAATTGAATAGCCTGCGTGGCCCAGTCACCCTTCAATATTTGCCATCGGCGGCGCATCACCGCGCGGACCTGCATAGGTATCGACAGTGTGTACGATTGGGTATTAGGAGCATGCCGTGCGTGTTCGCCTGTGGCACTCGCGTCATAGTCCCTTTTGAGGTCAGGCTTATTGACGTAAAGGTTGTAGTACGAATGGATCGATGAGCGATTGAGTTGGCCATAGGCGGATGTCCTGAAATAGGCAGCCATCTCATCTGCCGTGCGGGGTATGACGCCCTGGAATCCAGGACGGATCTTCCTCCCACGGGGATCGGTTGCTGCGTGGGGATGATGAACACATAAAAGCCATTGAAAGACTGTCGAGACGTACACGCCACTAGGAAATCTGGGGTCGTTTGCCTATTTTGTGGTTCGTAACCCATATCCGTGAAATACCGTTTTGCCTCTTTCGCAGGCCCAAAGTATGCCATCTTTCCCTCGTAGATGAGGCATACCTTGTCAAAGAGGTCAAAAAGCTGCTCTCCAGCTTGATAGATGGAGACGACGGTCGTGACCTTGGCGGTATCGGTCGCGACACGAAGTGCTCGGATGAACTCGAGCGCCGTGGACGAATCCAAACCACGTGTCGAACTGCGTGAATCCAGATCAAAAACGTTCTTTTGTGGTGCAGATGAAACGATACGTACTTGTCCCAACAAACGAGCTTGCCTCGTGCGGACATGGCCTCTGCGAGCGACACCCTCTTCTTCTCGCCACCAGAAATGCCTCTGAGAGATGCATCACCAACAACAGTATCCCTGACGTGTTCGAGTCCAAAGATGCGCATCAGCGCTTCTGCCGTATGCGTGGCGTGTGCCGATCTCGACTGACTGTCCGCTCGGCGGCTCGGGGTCCTCATCGTAGAGGTAAATTCCAACGTTTCCTTAACTTTGAGCGTTGGGAAGTGAACATCATCCTCGGGGCAGTATATGACATCACCACGGTACTGTTTATTGATCTCTTCGGGGGCGAACGAGTCGTAGAAAACATCTCCCAGGACATCGTAGTAGTCTCCGCGATGGTTGGCAAGATTTTTCAAAAAGGTACTGCATCCAGAACCCGGACGACCCAGGACGACTGTGTCAAGGCAGGTTTTGGTGGGTAGGCCAGGATAAAACCGGTGAATGAGATATACGCACGGAGCATCTCCCCTGGAAGCACGATACCCTCGAAACCGGAAATAATATCGCGAACCGGTGGGTGCCACAAGGTATTGATGTACTTGATGAGCGACTGGGGATAAAATACCGATGCCAGATCGTGCTGAACGGCTCCACCGACGTCCAGTCCTACGACGCGGAGGTCTCTAAACATGACGCCCAGCTTCCGCATCTGGACACCTTCTTCGACAGACCTATCATGGATACGATATTGATCCATCGAAATTGACGACCAAGGGCGGGGTAGACTTACTGTCTGACAACGCCTTTGATTAGCGACTCTATACTTGATGCATCGTTGGAGTGTGCGGTAGATGCCCTTGGTGGCTGCACGTCCTGATGGAAGGACTCTAGCTTCTGATGGTGCGTGTCGAATTCGGATGCATATAACTGTATCTCCGACGGGCCAGTCATGACTCAGAGCGGCAGATGATAGTTGTGCAGAAGAGGAGGAGGAGGGGCGTGTAGGATATGCAAGGATTCATTGCAGCCTATTAATGGAAAATGAAACAATCGAATGTATCACATTGGTAAAGTCTTCAATTAAAAGTTGGCTAGTTTACTTACAGTCATATACGGGAGTTAAGACCTTCGTTTATCCCGAGGCGAGCTCGGAAGCGCTGCCAGCGTGTACGTTGTAC
The DNA here is from genome assembly GCA_038090955.1 of Xerocomellus intermedius. NCBI lineage: Eukaryota > Fungi > Basidiomycota > Agaricomycetes > Boletales > Boletaceae > Xerocomellus > Xerocomellus intermedius. Next base: position 41,804 of record JBBPNP010000111.1, read on the forward strand.
CGAACCCCAAATCCGTGCACATTACTTCCCCCAGCGCTGTCGGTTCCCAAAGCAAGGCCGTCTCGTAACCTGCCATGTTCCGATCAATGCCCAGGAAGTGCGGTCATGTCCTGAAACACGGTCTCAAATTGTTCCATAACCGGAGTAGCTAATACGACACACCTCCGAATCATCCGAATCATCCGAATCATGAGCAACTTCGGCCAAGCCCATTCACTGATGAAGTTCAACTGCAGCTCTGTGTTGCAGCACGTCTATCACAGATTATGATGGTTGTGCGCGGCGGCGGATCGGCGTGTAGGACGTGCAAGGATTCATCGCGGCCTATTGTTGGAAAATGAATGTATCCAGCAAAGTCTTCAATTACTAAAAGAAGTTGGCTGGTTGACTTACGCGGTCGCTGCCATTTACGGGGAGTGTACCCAGGCCGCTCAGTCACTAGCATCGGAGTTTCACCTCGGGATTTCGACCTTAGAAGAGTAGGAACGACTATTTTCCTACCTAAGGTTACACAAAAATTGGGCAGGTAAGCAACGTGGCATATAGCGCAGTAATATCTAGCCTCTTCCTAATGCCCTAGTAGACCGCCTTTCTCTCTCGACACAGTGGTGGGTAGTAGGAGCCTGTGCGCATACACGACAATCGATCAATCACCAAAAAATTCAAGCAACCCTCCTCCTAATCATGACCCGAGCTGTAGGGTTGGCTGCAACCGAAGTACCAATCCGCAAATCCCGTGGGCGGGTCGCATTTTCCTCCAGTTTGATGTCGTACGAAATGACGAAATGGGCTAGCATCGTATTAAGCGTACTCGCGGCAAAAAACCGACCGGGACTACAGAAAAACACATAAGTTCACACATCCGTGGTCAGACAGCGGGAGATGTCTTACCATGCGTGTCTGCCGTGTCCGAATACCAAGTATTCAGGGTTAGTCACGGCAAACTGGTATTTCACGCCGCCGTCTCCGGCACGCATGTTGGCAAAACGGAAAGGATCGAACATCTCCGCATTATCGTAGATTTCGTTGTCGAGATGCATAGGCTGGCTGGCCATCGCAGCGAAGGCCCCTTTCGGTATGACAGTTCCGTCAGCAAACGTGAGGTCTTTCTTGACCTTTCGCACCATGTTTACTGGCAAAAGAGTGATTAGTTGCGCTGCACAACAATATGCACTATACCTATACTTACCAAGACCAAGACCATTCATACGTTGAGTCTCTTTCATAAAGCTGTCGATTTTGTGCATTTTTGCCACCGCAGCCTTCGACCAGCCCTCCTCCTTGATGATCGGCTCCACTTCGTCGCGAAGAGCTTGGATGTACTGAGGATGGGCTGCCAGGTTGTAAAGTGTTTGAGTAAAACTCTGAAGAAATTTGCTGTTAGGCCTTGTATCCCGATACCCACGTCCAACGTACATTTGAGGTTGTCTAGGACACAGACAAGCTGGGTTAGCATCGAAAGCCAAGAGATCAATAGGCACCTACGTGAATAGCAGCAAAGTTGACGGCCAAAACACGCGAAGTTATATTGCTTATGTGGCGTTGAGAGCCCTCTGAACCTTCCATTAACCAATGCAAAAGATCACTCTATCAAAACGGAGGTGAATTTTCTTCACAGCGACAATGAGACCAACCCACAGGTTTAGCAACCCACGATGTGTCGTACTCGTCAAGCTGCTTCCGCCGTGCTTCAATAATCGGAGCAAGGTGCTTTACACCACGCCTGGTGCTTGCAGGAACATTCGTCATAAATTGTGCAACAAGCCTGATGAAAGATCAGGGGCTGGGTTAAAATAGGCAAGTGATTATGACTTGCGGTGCCATGAACTTGGGGAAAAGGCCGATTATAGCTGCCCCTTTGACAACGTCCAGGGTAAACTCTATATTGAGATTCACCCAATCGGGATCACGGCCTAAGGGATACATGATAAACGAGCTGAAAACAGAGAAAAATGATGACCTACATAGAGGGAGACCGACGAATGCTCTGTTGGCGGTCCTGCTGACAATCTGTTGGACGGTGCTGAGTGCAGGGACACTCTTCCACTCTGATTATTCGCGGTTTGAGCAAAGCATTGAGATTTGCGACAATGAACCTCAACTTACCATGACCTTCAAGGTTCAGAATCTCGTCAAAAGCCGTGACGATCTCATCCTTGATGTTGGCATGTATGGCTCCGAGATTACGATTGATTCTCGAGCGGAGGATCGCAATGTGGTATGGATTATAGTGAATATCACGTCCTAACGTGTGCTTTGCTTCCAAAACCTGTTGCATCTTCGGTCAGGCTGATTCTGAGCAGAGCAAACATATAATTACATCGTCTGCTGCTTCCAGGAAATTCAATTCGTCGTCGCGAGATTTGCGAAATTCTTCCACATACTGACGACCGCTTACAATAACCATCCAGCGGTAGAATGTTGAAACCTTGAATGGAGTGCCCTTGTACTGCAATCATCATGAATGCCAGCATTGCAAAAGTTTCGGGCAGCGAACGCACCTTTTCGTAACCTTCTTGGATAACATCGGTAGCGTTGATCAAAAACTTGATCCCAGCCCACCACGATCCCAGCCAAGTACTCGATCCAACCGTTGGTATTTTGTCCAGCTGGTCCGGGATTGTGAGCCAGAAAGCAAAAGTCACCAAACACTTCCCCACACTTACGTTTGGACTATCGGACGGCTTCAAAATCGAAATCAGGGTAACGGTAACTGCCACGATGAAACCCATCATGCAGTAGGTTGCACCTGAGATGTCTGATAGCTGTGGGATTTGCAGTGGCATTGGTAAGTAGAATAAGAGGTTCATTGTCCACTTCAGAGGTGATATTAAGCAGCAGACGGGCAAATGGTGGGTATTGAGTTGCACCGTCTTTCTTCCCATTGCATTTATACATAATACTGGGCCGTAGATGTTGCTCTCCAAATATAACCGATGTTCCACAGCACGACCTTCGCTGTTAGATAGAGGCTGATCGTGTGCGGCATTTGAATCAAAGGCAACTAAACCTTTCTTTGTCAGATACTCCAGGATGACGGTGCGAAGAAAATAGATCCGATCATCCGGGTCTTTGGCCATTGACCATGACGTCAATGAACCATATACCCTTAGGGTATAGCACAGGTGTCACCCCTGTCACCCACCGTACCCATGGACTGGTGACGGATGGACCCGCGGATATAAGCGTGCCGAATTCTTAAGTCAAGTTGCAAGGTCAGGTCAGTGCAACTCTGCCGAGTCCAGAAGGGACTGTGAATACCGTTACCCGCAAGTTGCCGACGCGGCCTTGATGCAGAGCACGCCGGCCAACCATGTCCCTATTCATTCCTGATCAGCGACCACTAGGCCGTCGCAATAATTCAGCTTATCAGTACTCCAATTGGAAGTCGACGAGGGAGCGAAGAGAAGAACAAGGGGTGCGAGTTGATCAGCACATAGTGTAGTAACAAAGACCGACAGACTAACCATGTTAGCTCAGTGACTTACCTGCGACGATACGGAGATAAATTGCTTCTCTATCGTTCGTGGGTACACTGCTAAGGTCAGACTGAAGACCGACACTAACCATATTAGCTCGGTGACTTACCTGCGACGACACGGAGATACCCCAAGATTTGATTCAGTTTACCAATACCACAATTAAAAGTCGGCTAGGGAGCGAAGAGAAGGAGAATTTGATCAGAAGTGGTAAAGTACGACTGCCCATCATTGTGTCAGAGGTCGTCACAGACTCGGAGTCCCCCAAATGCACGAAGATGCACGGTTTCCTTTTTCGTCCCATTACACAAGCCATTACTTCCTATCACCCGTGATGCAATTACACCAATCTCAGATTATACTCAACGAACTCGGAACTGCACAGCTCGATGCTGCAAACACGCAAGCATGCACGATCGATTACAATTAACATGCCACACATCACCGCACTCACCAAACAGCTCGCAAACAAATCCCAGAGGAAACGGAAAATGTCCAAGAAAATTCAGGCTCAGTTCGTGACGCTGCCGGAGTTACGTGCGGTATTCGAAGCAGAGGAAGCAAAGCTAGAGGCGAAAGAGAAGGCCGAGCTCGAGTCGAGAAGAAGGCCGGCGACACAGCGCGCACACTTGGCATCAACTAGGAGATCACAAGTCGTGTCTTCGGCTGCCCGCTCGCATCCTACAAACGCAAGGATGACCTCATCGCTCTGGCAGGTGCCCTTGCGCTGCCAATGGTTTAGCGGATTTCTGGGCGGTCCGATGTGGCCAGTTATTAATTTTCCTCCGAGTCATCAGTTGCGCCATCAATGCCGGCGCTGCTACAGTCTTTCGCCTTAACAAATGATGCATTTTTTCCAAGTTTGTCAAACCACCATTGTATTGAGGGATCACAAGATTCACAACTCGGGTCGGATACGTAGCCGATTCGTTTCCGACGAGGGTGATTTTAATTCCCCTTCAGCGGTGGGTCCAGTGTTATGACTAGAACTGCTGAAGCCACCCCATCTGGTTTTAAACCGAACGATTTGACGCCAGATCTACCCTTCATACCCCACAAGCTTATCACCACGCAAACAAGGTCAGTTTCTTCGCTTTCTCTGTGAAGAAGGGTCCTCATGGCCTGGCATGACTGCTCACAGTGTCGAAGGCATGTTTGCGGCGTCGCAAAAGATCGCCCTTACAAAGGCCAATTTTCTTGTGTACATCGTTCCACTTGCAATGTGTTTATACTTTATGGGAGTACTGGTTCAACTCAAGGGGACACACTTCTACCGCCTTGCGTTCTTGCCTGCCCTCGTGTGGTTTGCGTGGCGCGGTATATTTGTCGACATGTCGGGAGGCGATCCCAGGCTGGCCCAGATGAACAACCTGTTCATCGTGAGTGATCACGGTCCAGTGTTGCATGCCATTGACCTAGTTTATCCTAGACTCATATGTGTTCCATCTCAATGCGGGCTACTGTGTGGGCTATTGTTCGAGAGCCTTTTCGGCGTCAGAGTCCTTCGAACAAACATAACAAATCGGATTCCGAGAGCGTCTACACAGCGTTCTGGAACGCCTGGGACTTGATGCTGAACACGCGAGGCATCGGGTGGAACTGGTCGCGAGGACTCGTCGTCCGCAAGCCCGTCTTTGAAACAGATTCACGAATCACCTTCGTACTACTGTCGGCAGCCCGATTGGCCCTTCACGCCTTGGGTTTCGATGCATGCCGTCAGATCATCCGCCTGTTGTCCCCGGACACGCTTGGCTCACTCAACGGTGGCTCTCTGTTTGACCACACCCTCCTGCCCCTCCTACAACTCTTGCGATCTCTATTCGTATCCTTCTTGACGCTCTGGATGACGTACTTTGCGATACAATTGAGCTACCAACCCCTGGCGATCGTATGCATCGTCTTGTTCCGGCAACGTCCCTCCCAATGGCCACCCCTTTTTGATTCTCCGTGGTTGTCGACTTCATTGTCCGAATTTTGGGGCTGTCGGTGGCATCAGATGATGCGTGAACAACTCGTGACGTTCGGTGTTCGGCCATTTAACTACCTGTTTGGCAGGCTTGGAGGCCTCCTCGGAGCCTTTTTGGTCTCTGGCATCTTTCACGCCATCGAACTTCGATCTTATGGACGAGGCGGAAACTCGGTCGCCATCATCGGATTCTGGGTGATGAACGGTGTCGGGATGGTGCTTGAACGCATTTGGACCAAAAACACGGGGAGACGGGTGGGCGGTGTTTTCGGTTGGACGTGGACGTTTGGGTGGATGTCGCTGTGGGGCATTTGGGTGGTGGATGAGTGGACCAAGGTGGGGCGGTTTGAATTGTCGAGTTCCGCGATGTTTAGTGGGATCGTGATCAAAGTATGAGACATTTGCTAGTATTACCTGTGAAGTATAACTCGAATGAGCGTTGACGCGTACGCGCTATGGTGAAAGGTCAGCGCAGCACAATCCTCACACGTCAGGTCCTAAACACTTTCTGTCTGTACGGTGTTGCCAATGGCAAACTCGAGTTTTCTTCCGACGCTGCCTCAGTCTGATACAGTCCAAGCGGCTCAGGTGCACCAATTGCGCTCTCCATCACTGCCTTTGTCTGATCACATCCAACCCCTCGCAGCTCATACAACAGGCCTATTCCCCTACTAGCGCTGGCTCTTCAGACGCCCAGCGTCGTCTTCAACAAGAACTTTTCGACATCCAGAAGCGATACGAAGCATGGGGCTTGGTCATCCCCTTTTTGAATCACGACGACGTCAATGTCCAGTTCTTTGGTGCACATACCGTCCAGGTCAAAATCGCGAGAGATTGGTAGGTCACCGATCATGCACGCCGAGTTGGTCGATTGACACGCGCTAGGGATACCTTTCCTCCGGACAACGCCACTTCCCTACGCGATTTGATCCTCGAACTCACATACCATTCGATCGTGTCGGGAAAGAGCAAAATCATCCTTCGCAAGCTGTTCGTGGCGGTAATACGACTCGCTTCTCGATGTATGTTCGTCTGTTTGACGAACGCTTTTAGATCACGTCGTTGGCGTTGAAAATTGCCCCAGGTTCTCCGTCAACATGGCCGAATTGGATAGTGTCGACCATCGAATTCTTGTCCAGCCGTGGCACTCCGACAGAAATCTTGCTTGATTTCCTATCCATCGTTGCAGAGGAAGTCGAGACAGCCGACTTGATCGGCCCGAGCAGGTAAGCACCTCACGAGCCCTTTCTCCATGCATCCCAGACCGACGACCGAGTCAGAATGCAGATGCAACAGACTCTCCTCGACGCTGCCCCACTCGTCGTACGGGCCGTGGTAGCGATTATCACCCAGCCCCGAGATCGAATGCACGTTCGTGAACTGGACTCTGCTCTCAAATGTCTACAAGCGTGGATGTCCGTACTTCGCGGAAAGTACGTGTTGCGTCATGGGAACCTTGTTGACTGATTGACGACATTCGTGATAGTGATATCACTCCATTGATTCCAATGTTAATCTCGCTACTGACTCCTCCGAACCCGCAAACGGACATTGACCCCGAAGTTTTCTCTCCCGCCTCGGATGCGCTGCAGGAAATCATGACGCGTTCTTCGTTGGCTGGTGGCGCGGGTGTCATGTCGCTCACGCTTCCACTGCTCGTTTGGCTTGACACATGGGGTCCTCGGATTTTTCAGTCCATCACATCATGTGCGTTGCTCGTCCTCGTCCTCGCTGATGTCATATGGGACATCTTATATATTGCATCGCAGCCGGGGAAGTCTCTGAACTCTCTCGCTCTCTATGCAAGCTCATCGTAACCCTTGGCGACCACTCGAATACCTACTTTGCCACCAATATCACCTCACAACAGCCGGTAGCAGGTTCACTGCACACACGATCTCAGCTTGTACAAAGTTTTCTTCGACTGTTGCTCGGTTACACTGGTTTGCCTGGTTACTTTGGTGTGGACGAAGAGGAGAGTGAGATGACCCTTGGGTTTTGGTATCTCTTCCAGGAATCGCTCTGGAGTGTGGAGTATGATGAAGAAGGTGATGAGAGGGGTAGTGTTCCACCTGCGGATGTGGAAGAAAACAATAGGCTGGCGTTAGTGAATGCTGTGTATGTCGAGCTTGTGAAGATCTTGAGGAGCAAGGTTGCATGGCCACCTCAGAGTATATTGAGTGGATGGCCAAAAGGTGGGTCGTTTGAGATTAGGATGCAAGACCCGCGCTGACGTTGGTTTGATACGGGATAGATCAGGTGGACAAGTTTCAGGTGTCAGTGGTGTTTTCCCCCTTTCACAAACCAGCCTGCTCATAGAATTCAGTTATCGGAGGGATGTGGGCGATACGCTCATCAACGCGTACGTTATATGGTATTGACGCGGTCGACGAGGTTGACAGTTCCCAGATACTATATCCTTCGCAATGACATGATGGGCTATTACTTGAATGATATCCAAGAACGTCTCGCAAACGGACCTGAATCCAGTGGATGGGAGGTAGGATCTACCAATGTCTTGTTCAATTAAAAATCATTTATTCATTATTCTCGTAGGAGATAGAAGCTACCTTGCATTGTATCATGTCTGTTCAGGAGGCGGTTCCTCTCGAAGACAATCCATTCATTGCTCGACTGTTTGGACCGGATGTACTCGGACGCCTACCGACCACTGGCCAAGACAGGATACGACGCACTGCTCTTAGCCTCACTGGTGAGTCACGTTCTGGATTCGTGTCATGAGGTGGGACTGATGATGCGCGTCTTTCTGCGTAAAGGAACATACGCGTCATGGTTCACCACACAGTCCATCACGAGTACGCCTACATCATCACCCTCCCTACTCATGAACGCTATTTCGTACGTCGTTTCTGCTTTACCCGAGCCATCACTCTGTCTGCCGGCTGCGAATGCGCTTCGGGATCTTTGTGATGCCAATCGAGCCGCCCTAGCACCGCACATAGTGGCATTTGCAGAGTTACACGCTGGGTTGATTGGCATTCCCGTGAGTGGTGCTGTAGTCCCATACTTCTCCATCATTTCAGCGTTCACATCTCAGGACACGGAGAAGAGCAAGGTTTTGCAGTCGATAGCGAGTGTCATTCAAGCGTTGCCCCCTGAAGAAGAGATCCCACCCGTGCTCGCAATTGTGAGCCCTGTCGTCGAGAAGCTCGAACAAGCTTTACGGTCCTCGCCGCGGGTATGTATTTGCGATACCTCATCGTGACGTTGTCGGAGGTTACCTGATTCCTCGCTAGCTTCCCGAAGAAGCGCGCGCTGTAGCGATCGTCCAACTCCAAACACTGTCGGGCGTAGCAAAGGGGCTTACCCGCACCACAGATTCGTTGCTCATCATTGATGAAACGCCTGAAGAACGGGCAGAAGCGGAGCGTTTGCAGCGGGCTCGTGACGATTACAGGATGGTCAAACTCCGAGAAAGTTTATTTGCAGCGGTGAGGAGTGCGTTCGAACTGTGGTCGACGGATGCGAGCGTGTCCGACGTGAGTCTCTTTCGTGAGATACGGATGGAGGTGGGTTGACAGCATGCAACATGCAGGCGCTCAGCGAGTTCTTGCGCTCTATTACTTGTTTGCCCAGTGACACCACACTGTTATCCCTGCCGCCAGGTCCACTGTTGGGACTGATATGTATTGCATCTCAAAGGCAACTCACGGCGGTGTGGCTCACACTGGCGAACATGCTCATCATTCAACTGGACCCGCCCATGATGTTCACGAATTCGACGCTGAAAACAACACCGAACGTCGAGGGAATGACGGTCGTGTCGAATGCGATACCTGTTCTACTACAGACATCGCTATCAATGCTCGGCCAACCAGGAGCGATGGAATCTGTGAGAGAGCCTCTATACAGATAGTGAGCATTGGTACTGACGTGACCCCAGAACCCTGACATCGTACAGGCCTTCTTTGGCTGCTTGGACAGTGTGAGTTTCTATTTGGCCGGACATTGCCGCCATAGATTAAAGACGTGCGTGTGGATAGGTGGCCAAGCACTTTGTGGCAGTATTCTACAATCTACCGCCCGGTGCCCTCGATGCATTGATGCAATGTGCGGTCAGTTCGTTGTCGCACCAGGAGCGTTATTCTCTGGTTGCGACATGCACGTTCCTAGTACGTCGAAGATCGTGCCGCCTCAGGCATAATGGGCTCAGGGATAACCTCGTTAGGAAACGCTCATTCGGCGGACTGCGGGAAGCGATGACCTCGGAGAAGCGGGCACGATCCTCTTTCGAATGCATGGTCGGCCGATTCTTCGGGCAGTTCTTTCTGGGTTCGCAGGTATAGCTCCAAGGTCGGCGACACAGAACCTCATCGAGCTGTTGTCCATGATTGCATCGAAATACCCATCCGAAACGCGGGAGTGGATGAACGAGATACTCTTTACTGTATGTCTTGATGTGTCTGTTTTGGGGATGTGCTCGCGCTTACCGAGTGGTATTATCCCAGGATGATTTCGTGCAGTCCAAGGCCACTCCGGAGGCCAAGCGGGCATTTGTCAAGGCTGTGGTTGGGTACGTCCTCCGGTGGATGCGACCGGCTAGGTCATACTGACGTATGAATTGATCATAGGTCGAGGTCGCCGAAGAGGACGAGGGAGGCCGCCCAGCAATTTACGCTCATTGCAAGAGGATTGGAGGGCACAAGTTTCGGATATGCATCCGTCAGTATGTGATTTGTTCCTGGCGCGCAGTCATCGAACGTCGTGTGGCGTACGTCAGACACGTTGCAGATGTACATAGTGCTCCCTTTTTGCGCGTATCCCGTTGGGAAGAGGCAGTCATGAAAGAGAAACATCATGTTCCCACTGTGAGTGAGTGCCGTGAGTTCGGGCCCCGCCGGGAGCGACTTATCAGCAAGCAAGTATTGGGCAAGTAACGATCGGCAACCGAGCGGCCGAGAGTTGGCCAGTTGAATGCCGGATTCGGCAGGTGTATCCGAAGTGGCGGTGATAAATTTTATAAATCGATAAATTTGATTGGCTAAATCGTAAATTGAATCAAATCACAAGGGAATATCCAAGCCATAAAACGGACCCGTCGGACGGAAATAGCCGGAAGCAGCACTTTTTCTCTCGAGTCTGGCCCACTCACCGTAACTTCGCTCCGTGTCGTCGTCGACGCTTTTCCCGACGATGCTCACTATCACTCCAAGACATGCTTTGCGCTCAGTGCGCCACTTTGCTGCTGGGATGGCCACCGTCGCCCCACGTATCGGCGATACAAAGGTTCCCATGTCGCTCCTCGAAAAGGGCGCGTACATAAACTACCAGCGTATCGAGGACAACCTCGCCATCGTCCGCGAAAGGTGCTCGGACCCTCCTCATTATCTACCGGACGTCCCGCTGACGCCTCCTCATGGTCTAGGTTGCGCCGTCCATTGACGTTGTCGGAGAAGATCGTCTACGGCCATTTGGACGACCCTCATAACCAGGATCTCGTCCGAGGCGTCAGTTACCTCAAACTTCGTCCCGACGTACGTCTGCCCGCTTTCACCCGGTGAGCTTGGTTACTCACGAACGTCGTCGTCGTAGCGTGTGGCTTGTCAGGATGCGACCGCCCAAGTACGCCGTTCCTCTGTATGTCACGGTCCGATATCCGCTTACGTAATATAGATGGCACTCTTGCAATTCATGTCTGCGGGTATGGACACTGCTGCTGTCCCCACGACTGTTCACTGTGACCACTTGATCGAGGCTCAAGTGGGTGGTGTCAAGGATTTGGCACGTGCCGTCGACATCAACAAGGAAGTGTATGATTTCTTGGCAACGGCTACCGCCAAAGTGGGTCGTTCCCTTTCCCCATTGGTCTAGCTTAGCTGAGTTGGGAATTGCGCAGTATGGTCTCGGCTTTTGGAAACCCGGTTCTGGTATCATCCACCAGATCATATTGGAGAACTATGCTTTCCCTGGTGGGCTTATGATTGGTACTGACTCGCACACGCCCAATGCGGGTGGTCTCGGAATGGTTGCTTGCGGTGTTGGCGGTGCTGATGCCGTCGATGTGATGGCTGGTATTCCTTGGGAGCTCAAGTGCCCCAAGGTTATTGGTGTCAACTTGACTGGCAAGATCGGCGGTTGGACGACTCCCAAAGGTTGGATTGTTCGATTGGTCTTTTGCATTTGTGTTGCTCATGGTGTCGCGTTGAAGATGTTATCCTCAAAGTTGCCGGTATCCTCACTGTCAAGGGTGGAACTGGTGCCATTGTCGAGTACCGCGGTTCTGGTCTCGAGTCACTCTCTTGCACGGGCATGGCTACTATCTGTAATATGGGCGCTGAGATCGGTGCTACTACCTCGCTCTTCCCCTTCAACCACCGCATGGCCGACTACTTGCACGCAACCAAACGTTCAGAAATTGCCAAATACGCTCAGCGTTTCTCGCACAACCTCAAGGCTGATGAGGGCGCCGAGTACGACCAGGTCATTGAGATCGTACGTGTTCAGTCCTCGATACCTAGTGTACATCATGACCATCCTGGAATAGAACTTGTCTGAGCTTGAGCCTCACATCAACGGTCCCTTCACCCCCGATCTTGCCACCCCTCTCTCCAAGTTTGCCGAGGAGGTCAAGAAGAACAACTGGCCTCAGGAACTCAAGGTTGCTCTCATTGGCTCTTGCACTAACTCTTCGTACGAAGACATGTCCCGCTCTGCTTCGATTGCCAAGGAAGCTTCTGCACATGGTCTTCAGGTCAAGAGCAAGTTCACCATTACCCCTGGTTCCGAACAAGTCCGTGCCACTATTGAGCGTGATGGTCAAATAGGTGCCTTCGAGAACGTCGGTGGTCTTGTCCTTGCGAATGCCTGTGGTCCTTGCATTGGTCAATGGGACAGGCAGGATGTTAAGAAGGGAGAGGTCAACTCGAGTAAGTGGCCTGTTTTGATTATTTGAGAATTTTCTAACTCCACCCAGTCATCACTTCTTACAACCGTAACTTCACTGGTCGCAACGATGCTAACCCTGCTACGCACGCTTTTGTCGCCTCTCCCGATGTCGTGACTGCAATGGCCTTTGCTGGTGACCTCACCTTCAACCCCATCACCGACACCCTCATCGGCGCTGATGGCAAACCCTTCAAGTTCTCGGACCCCTCTGGCAATGAACTTCCTCCCCTTGGATACGACCCTGGTCAGGACACCTTCCAACCTCCTCCTGAAGACCGTGCTGCCGTTGCTGTCGCTGTCAGCCCCACGAGTGACCGTCTCCAACTTCTCCAGCCCTTCCAACCCTGGGATGGAAAGACCCCTACTGATCTCCCTGTCTTGATCAAGGTCAAGGGCAAGTGCAGTAAGTGAACAATTCTCGTGGCTGATAGTGGTAAATTCAATCGTCGCTTGACAGCAACGGACCACATCAGTGCTGGTGGACCCTGGCTCAAGTATCGTGGACATCTCCAGAACATCTCCCGTGAGTTGCGATGTTGCAGTTGAGATTTCATCTCACCTCATCTCAGAGAACTGCTTAATCGGTGCCATTAACATCGAGAACGGTGAGGCCAACAAGGTCAAGAACCTGGTTACTGGTGAATACGACGGTGTCCCTCAAACTGGTGCCTACTACCGGGACCACGGCATCAAATGGGTCGTCATTGGTGACCACAACTACGGTGAAGGTTCCTCGCGTGAACACGCTGCCCTCGAACCTCGTTTCCTGGGTGGTCTTGCGATCATTGTCCGCTCCTTTGCTCGTATCCACGAGACCAACTTGAAGAAGCAGGGTATGCTCGCCCTGACGTTTGCCAACCCTGAGGACTATGACAAGGTCCAACCCCACGACAAGGTGGACATTCTCGGTCTTGAGTCGTTTGCTCCCGGCGAGAACTTGACGCTCGTTGCCAAGCACCTTGATGGCACCAAGGATGTCAGTACACGAGATGGTATATCGTGAACTCGATGTTGACGTTTCGTCATTTAGGAAATTCCCCTTGCGCACTCGTTCAACGAGGGCCAGATTGAATGGTTCAAAGCTGGTTCCGCGCTCAACCTGGTCCGTCTTGGTTATTGCCTCCCATTGTCCCCGGTCATTGACGTTAATGCTTGGATTAGATGGCTGCCAAGGCAAGACAATAGATGGATAGACCAGTTGAATTCGCGACTCGATCTCGTGGGTCGGCCGCCACACGCTCTCTGACAGGTATTCTCTATTTGGTGTCCGAACCTCGTTCCGAGGTGGGCTCGCGCTGCACGACGCATCTGTATTTCTTTTCCTTCTCCCTTTTCGCTTTACTGAGATTCATTTTTTTCGATCATCTCGCTCTGCACACTGGCCATGATTGTCTATACAGCATGTAATATCACTCTGTGGACCACGATTTTTCAATGAAAAAGTATCGGTATAACTGGTGCATGTGCATGGTATAAATCTGAGTGCATGGTCTAGAGATACCAGCGCAAGAAAGATGAGGTCCATGCAAAAATACATAAAAGCGCGACCTAGACTTGAGGGGCCGTTCTACTCTGGACCTGGGTCGTCTGCCATGATTCGATGGCCGACTTGCCCACCTGGACGACACGCGACGTTGAGAGCATGAACATTTAACCTCGAGGCATCCAAAAAGAGAGGGGACGCACGCCATGCACACGCACCCGCGTATCTTGTTCCGCGATGGTCGAGAGATCCGAGGGACGTGCGAATCGGAGGGAGATGGTGGGGAGTTCGAGAGGCGAGCCCGCGTCTTCGTACGCGCGCGAGGTGGCGTTCCGGATGTTGAGTCTGTTTATCGGGTCGAGTGCGTTTGCGTGTGTGTGGGGGGTGGACGGTGACGGTGAACACGGAAGGGGGGTAAGGAGTGTGGGACGAGAAACCAGGAAAACGGAACAAAAAAGTGGGATCGGTCGGGACGTGTGCTGTGACAAGAACGAAAAGGGTACTCACGATGCGAGGAGCGAGTTGGCATATACTGCCCAGGTTAAGTAATCGGACGGGGCGTCAGGGTCATGCGTCAGATGCCTTTGCGAGAAGAGTGGGAAATCGTGAAAGAGAAAAGTAGACGTACGTCGTGTTTGGACGAGGACGGCGCTCAAAAACGCGAGGCTTTCTGGTTGTGTCAATGTCTGACGAGAGGGGCAGTGGCGAAAAAACGTCGGTGTCTCGAACGGTGCGTAGGCTCGGAAAGAAGAGGGACGTACCAGGATGAGGGCGATCACGTCTACGAGCCTGTATACCGACGCGTCAGCGCGATATGTCCCAGCACACGTCGATCGAAAAGAAAACGAGACAAGGAAAAGTCGAAGAGTACGCACGACGTCAACGCGCCGGTGGCGACGGCAAAGATGAGGAGGCGGTTCAGGAGGATGTCTATGCGATGCGGTTGGCTCTGCGGGAGCGTGTGCGCCCAGGACTTGAATTTGGTGAGATGGTAAGCCATCACGCTGGCTGAGAATGTGTCTCCGACGATGAAGAGCATGTTTCCGACGAGGAGGAGGGTTCTGGAACTGGTCAGATAGTTATTCCACGTCGGTGTTAGGACGCTGTGTTTTCAAGGATGAGAAGATGCAGGTGCATTGGAGGGCAGCTGGTTATACCTGAAAAAGGAGGTAATAATACTGATGACTGGGAAAGGGCAAGAATAAGCGTAAAGGGAGGTCTGGACATTGCTGTTACGCTTGCCTGTTCGTGATATAGAGAGCGCAGACTGTTGATTGTTCGTGTTCAGGTACGGCGACCCAAACGGTGTCAAACAGCGTACCATGAGAACAACGATCCATATACTCTTTGTGACTGGATAAGCGCATGAGATCCCCGGAGACGACACATGAATAGGTGGACTGACATAACCATATCCGCCAGGTAAAGTACCTATAGGAAGCAGAGGTAAATACGACCCACCTCAAACGAACTAGACTCACAAATAAACATAGAAATCGATAAGGAGCTTCAACAGGTTAGCACTAGGTACTAGTGCCAGACAGATGGACGGTGCTCACCCCGAGAGTATAAGTGGACTTTGCGGAACGATCCATATCATCAGACCTTCTTGAGGATATGATCGAAAACTTACCACGGATAACCTGTTTAAAAGTCGAGAGTCAAACGCCACACAAAAGGCGAGTCAAGACACGAACCAAGTTGCTGACTCCAACGCCGCCAAGTTGGCATAGTGTACGACCAGGTAGTCGTCCATGACCCACATGGACATGGCAGCATGAGCAGTCTCGAGGACTCTGTAGCGAGACGAACGTGAGCGGGAATGATCCGTGCGAGAGCAAAACCGTGCCCACACGAGCAATGCGACCTAGGACGGGTCGAGGTCAGCGAGCGGTTCGAGAGTGCGCTCCGGTGGCTCGGCGGAACGACATACCGTCATTTTGAGTCTCCGAGTGTCGTGCTTGTACGTCCGAAAGTAGAAGAAAGCCTGCATGCAAGTAACCCCGTATAGACTGTGACGTCCCAGCTGTGAGAAAAGGGGCTGCGGGGTACAGCAGGGAACGTGAACTTGCACTAAACCGAGAAACGTGCCGATGAGCGGTCCTCTCGCCAGGGAAATCGCCAACGCAGTCGGTGAGGACATGGTGGACCTTGGACTCGAATCTTGGGTTGGTGCGGGGCAGGGGGCTGCGATCAGGGCATGCACCGTGACGATGCCAATGATGGGCGTGCCGTTACACCTACGAGCGATGCTCGTGTACTGGCATGCGTAAGAGTAAAAGTAGGACAATGCACATGGCACTCACGAGCGAGAAGTGGTCATATGAACCAACCAGCAATTTTAGTTAATTTGCCATGGGGCCGATTCGGGGCATTAAGGCGCTGCAGTGATGGTGCCGCCAGGGGCTGTTACAGGCACTTTAAATTTATGAATCCATTACCAATGCAGCCCGAAATTGGACAAAGAACGGTGTGCCTACACCAACAAGTCTTCCTTGTGAACTATTGGGGAACTTCAATGAGATCTTGAGAATCCGCAAGATGTTACACCGCCGAATTCAGAGGTTCGTCCTTCAATGTCGAAGGATAATCATTGTCATGTCAAAATGCTAAGACTCTCCTTCGACAAGTACACAATATATACTACAATTGCCACCGGTTGGCACTTGCTTATCTTGCATTTCCCAGTCTCCGAGCGACTTGATCAAATCGTCTCATGACTCTGCACAGCCAGCCTTTCTAGGCGTGTCACACTTGTTCCCCCCCGATATACTGAACAAGTCTCCGACTCCTAAGTTCCACGCCTTCGAAATCTCGTTTCTCCCCTGCGGCGGTGGCACACGAAGGTCGCTTTCATCGAGGATCAACAACACTGGAGTGCGAACTTTGCCGACAGGCGTCGTATAGCTTTTTTATACGCCTCCGCCGCACAGTGGGTACATACGGAAGCCTGATTTCCGCAAAGGGAAAGTCGGGAAAATCGGACGTGGCGGACTCGCCGAGGGACATCACGGAATTGGTCATGACCGCAGCTTTGAACACGGCTGGAAATGGACCGATAACCACGACCAGCGGGGACGGACGTCGTCAGATCGTACCTCCAGAGTCCAACAAGGGAGGACTCACGGTTGCCTGCCATAACTGCCACCGAGCACGAGCTGTCTCTCGCGATCAGAGATACCGCGTTTGACGAGCTCTTCGACGGACGCTATACAATCGGAAACATCGGGGGTCCGACGAGGTTTTGGATATAGTTATCTCCGAGACCGAGCGTTCCGGTGTAGTTTGGCATAGGTGCGGTGTCTGCGCGTTCGAGATTAAGTAACACCAAGTTGTGGACGGGTGAAGCAACTGGCATCCTTCGAGAGCCAACGCGGTCACAAATGGCAGGAATCTCGGGGTATACACGGAATGTGGCCCTCCATGCGATAATGTGACAGAATAGAGCTTCGGGCCTCCGGTAGCCATCGCTTTCTTGGATTGCAATACGATGGATGGTCTCAGCTAGGGTATCTGTCAGGTATGGTATCACCGACAGCGTAAGCGTCGAGGGCATCTTTGCTCTACTGACGAACTCTCCGCGATTCAGGGTAAATAGTACTAGTTTTGGAGGACTCGTGAGTGAACTTTGAGAACAAACCATCTGTGAGCGACCGCCCGTGGCCAAGACTGTCCAAGCCTCCAACGGGCTCCCATCGAACCTCAATCGCTCGTGCGTGACGGCACCTGTCTCGATATTGACAGAGACGATCGTCGTGCTCAAGCTGTAGATTGTATGTAGAGCTATCGAGGGCACCGTATTGTGAATGAACGGATTAGGGAGAAGTTTGGGCTCGGCCTGTAGCCCAGGGAACCCCTCAGTTCGTGTTTGAGACACTGTCCACGAGGGAAAGTCAAAAGAGTTTGGGTATCCTGTCCTCGTCAAAGAACACACAATGGGACCGACAAGAATGCCCCAGAACCTCGATCGCGACCGCGGTGTAATCGTGACTGGTCGTCGGCGAATCATTAGGCATGGCATCCGTTGGGGATATCCACCCTTCGTGTCGTGTGCACATCGACTCTTTCGATGTCGCGTGATGTTTCCCGGGGATACCGCAAAACCTCGGACACCCGGGGCATACGCGGCGGTAGTCTCTGAGAGGATAGTCTCAAAGCCGATTGCAGATCTCGACACTGTGAAGGCCTTTGTGATGCGGTGTTTCGTTTTGTTGTCGAGGTCACAAACCACATAGTTTCCTCGTATGAGTATGTTGGCGTGAGTGCGAAATAATGGAAAAACAGGAGGCTGGATACTTGCTCGTGGTAGTCGCGTTCGAATGAAGGAACTGGGAAGACTCCAATGCTGACTCCTCGGGAGTACTAAATGTGGATATGATCAGTTGAGAGATGATTGCGCGAATCAACTAGATAAACGCCGAGTAATGATCTAATTCGAGAACTGGGTATAGGTGATTCATGCGGAGGCTTTTATCAAAGTGAGTACATGTCTATGAAGTTTATATCAGACAAGATGATCGGAAGGGGAGGAGGAGGAGGATGTCATACGCGGAAGATGCCGTGGTGGGAAATGCTTAGTCATTGTGGCTGTGCATTGGGACATTGAAGGATGCGGCTGAGTTGCGAAATTCCAAGTCGACAGGTCGAAAGCAGGCTGAAAAAAATCGCGGAAAGATGCTGAGAAAGGGCAAGGTAGATGTGAGACATTCCTTTTTAGGCATCCTCCAACGCAACGACGTCTCCTCCTCCTCCCCACCCTCCAACCCTTCTTCTCCTCGTTTTCTGTCTACCACGTCCACAACATGGCCGACGACATTGAGATGTTGGACGTAAATCAGGTGCTCCCAAGATCTCCCGCCGATGTTCCGCCCACGTCGCGCTCAAGCCACAACTCCGCAATCTCTGCTCGTAGCGACGTTATCGAGCTCAGCAGCCGTGACAACTCCGTCGGCCCTCCCTCCGGCAACAACGGGCGCACTCTCGTCGCCGACGTCAGCCACGATGTCAAGCCACCCCCTTCCAAGAAAATGAGACACTCGGCTTCCGTCGCCGACTCAAAACCCGCCTCAACTGCGGGCACGGGACCGAAACCAAAGTCGTCGAAACAGTCACGACCGCGCTCTCATTCTCCAACACCACCACCACCTGCTCCTCCACAACCACTCAACACAGTTCGCCTTGACATCAAACTGGGAGGCCCTGAAAAGTACGAGGTGGATATTGCGGGCCTTGCCAAAGCCTCCGGCCAGCGACCCCCGACTCCACCGCCTCCTAAGCCAGACTCCATCAGCGAGAGTGACGGCGAAGAGACGCACGATGACCAAGCAAAGCCCAAGAGGAAGAAGGTACCACCGTCCACGTCAACAATCCCCGTCTTGGGAAACTGATCATGTTTGTAGAAGAAACCTACAACTTCCGAATACTACGACGTCACAGACCCGTTCATCGACGACTCCGAGTTGAATGTTGATAACCGAACTCACTTTGCTCAGACGAAGCAACAGGGTTTCTACGTATCAAGCGGCGAGGTTGCCCTGATGAAGGACATGTCAGCTCCTCTCTTCGACTTATGTTGTGCTCCACTCACAACCCCTATAGTAGCACCCCCAAGAAACCCAAATCCAGGAAGCTTCCAGGTACTGAGCCCGGGCCCAGCAAGCAGGAGGATGGCACGAAGGAACGTCCTATCAGTCTACTTGGCGACGAGAAGGTTGGGACGAAGCGGAAGAATTACACTATAATCGAGGAGAATGGCAAGAAGAGGAAAGTTGTCGACCTGGTATACTTCTCCGTCGACTCGACTGTCTCATTCTAACTGTCACCTTTAGCGCGAATTCCACCCGGAACTCCAAGCCGCCTTCGAAGAGCTGAAGGCTGTCATTTCGAAAGGTTTGTGATCCGGCAACCATCATCACCCTGTAGTCGCTAATCAATTCTACAGAATCATGGGACACCAGGGGGAAGTTTCCACCTTCGGTCAAGCCATTCCTCGCCGACGTTGCACTGAAGGCTGTAAGACTCGGAGAATATGACGAGGACTTTTTCAGCCTCATGCCTGTCTTGTTCCCCTATAATAAGTTCACCATGACTGTGTGTCTCTCATCATTGGCCGTCCGATCCAGAAGGACTGACATGTCCCCCAGAAACTCATCAAGAGGACTATTTTCCACGACCACCTCAAGATTTTGACGGACAGACAAGACGAGTTACTCGAACAACTCGCGACACTGACAACGGATGGATTTCCTAAGGCTAGAGAAGAATGGGAGAAAAGCGTTGCTGCATGGGGTACGTTTTATTCCCTCTATCCTGTCACGAAGCACTGATGTCAGATTGCTCAGAGAAACGACAAGAGAAAGTCAAGGCAGGATCAGAGGCTGGTACTGTTTCAACTCCAACTGCGGGCGACGCACACCTGGAAGAAGGTGGTGCTGCCAGCGGGGCGGAGGGAGAGGGTGTCTCTGGGACGACCAAACACGACGGAACAAGAGATGCCCACCCTCCGGCTCAAAAGTATCGCTTGACGGAGGCGATGAAGTCGATAATATGGCAACTTGTTATGCTGAGCAACGAGTGCTGTCGGTTGGAGAACGAGAAAAAGTGCGTTGCATCCTTTGGCTTTGCCGCGTCATTCATCCATGACCGCGTCCACAGTGATTTGGAAGGTAATAATGCGCAAGTAAGCGAGCAAGGTTCGCGGAAAGTCCTTTATCAAAAAGTGAGCGGAGAGTGTCTAGTGTTTGCGTGCAAAACTCAGTTATTGCTATAGATTGTTGCTGCCTTCCCGGCCGGTTGGCTCAATTCGGGTCAGATATCGAGAGAAGGTACGCAAGTTCTTATTTGCAAGGCCCTTCCGTTTAACGCAGTGTCCTTCCTTTGATAGTGAGTGCGATGAAAAAGAAACACGAGAAGGAAGCCATGGAACAAGAAGGCTGATTGTCATTCCAACATGGGATCGCTAGTGTCTTGCCCCGATCGTTGCCTCGAAACGCCATTCGCGACGCGTCTTCTAACATTATTGGTACATGTCTGCTCGTTCGCCATCACTCCTTTTCTTCATTTCCTAACATCGGTAGTGCGTTTTCTCTATTGCTGTTTGCAGCCTTCACACGTATATTATCTCCACTTATTATTCTTTACACATTAGGTTCTTTTAGTTTGCTTTTTTTTGTTCTGTTCGTCCTGCGTTGTAACATCCATGCTTGTTCGTCCCCGTAATCAGAAGCACCGTTTCCAATACTCGGCCATTCACCCTCGATCGTTTGCGGACGAGCCTTTCGCCACGCCATCTGTCGTGTCCCCATGAGCCGACTTAGAATCTGAGCAGCCAGAACTAACGGACACGACAGTATTAGATTCTATGGCTGTTTGGATAAACACCCGGTACACGTCCTACCTCGGACGCGTCATATGTATACAAAACGCGCGCGCGTCACGTGACCTATTTGCCATCGCGTGGCCCACGCAGGCCCACGCGCGCTCTCCCCACCCATACGTGCAGTTGTTCGACCGGAAGATCGCAATGAGTGGTTTCTCAAAATCATCCAACCCTGAACCGCGTCCGCTGAGAAAGTGGTGTGGGCGTCTCGTGGTCGAGCGGGATCAAGGGAGCACCCTCGCCACTTCCTGTATCGCCACTCAACACATTCGTCCCGCCAGCCTCGTAGCTCACCAGCTTGGACTTGCTCCCTTCTCTTCGTCGTCGTCGCCTTGCATGTCCGTGCTGCCTCCAGTGTCCTCGAGCTCATGGAATCACCCTGGTACGTCCCTGTTACTGTGCGACTTGTTTTGTCCGCACCAAGTACCGTCGGCACTTGACTGTGATGATCATCATGTTCAAATGCTGACGATACTTGGTGTGGATTCGACCCTTTTAGTCTAGATTCGAACGAACTGCGGTTATGTCGAAATGATGGTGTCGACAGGATCCAAAGGACTATTTGAATATGATCGATTTGACGCGCAGGATCCACTCCGCTACTTAGTCTCTGCATCCCAATAGCCTCACGAGCAAGGTCAGTCTCCTCATTTTGCCGCACGAAGCAAGCCCTTGACGATCCGGCATGATCGCTCAAAAGTGTCGTTGAAGACGTGATGCGATGTCACAAACGATTGGCCTCGTTCAGCTCAAGGGAACGGGCTCCTTCCGGCTGGCGATATTACCAGTCATTATGCTTAGCTTGGCGTGCGACCTTTGTGGGTATGTCAGGAGGCAATCCGACGAAAGCCCAGATGGACACCATGTTTATCGTGATATCACTCGTTCTGGGTTGCGAGCCGGTTGACGGGATCCGTCCCAAAATGTGTTCTACACCCTTCCCCCCGTCTTAGAACCCTTGCGATCCGTGCTAGTATCATTTCTGGCAGCGGCTTTGGCGTACTTTAGGCTGCAGTACACTTGCCGATTCCTAGCGATCGTGGGCATCATCCTTTTTCACCGACATCCGTCTCAGTGACCACCCCTTTTCGACGCGCCGTGGTTGTTGACGTCATTGAGCAAGCTCTGCCGTCGGTGGCATCAAATGATGTGCGAACCCAGTGGGTGGACAGCCGTTTGGTTTCCTGTTTGGCCGGCTTGGAGGTTTTCTCGGAGGTTTTTTATGCTCTGGGATCTTCCACGACATCGAACTTGGACGAGGGGGGTACTCGGTCGTCGTCGTGGGTTTCTGGGTGATGAATGGCGTCAGGGTCGTCTGGAGCGTGTTTGGAAGCGAGTCACGAGGAGATCGGGAGGCGGCTGGGTGTGGATGGTCGGGTGGTTGGCGCTCTGGGGTGTCCCCATGGTGGATACGTGTGCAAAGGCGGGGAGATTTGGTGCGATGTGCGTGGTTAGGCTCGGGCAGTCATTGGCGCTCGCGGCGTTTGTCCGCAAGGTTCTCGACATGGCAAGTTGTTAGTTACTAGTAGACTCTACGGCTTGTGCTGTATCTGACTTCGTCATGGACTGGGATGTTAAGTGTATTGCCATTAATATTGACTGAGGTAGAGTATTGCCGTCGAATCGAACTTGTTTCGAACTAACCTCGACATCGGTTCGAAAGTGTGGCAGTTCTCTCATTCCCCTTCACATGAAGCGGTGCTGCTGCCAGACCTTTTTGGTCCATTTTTACGACTGAAACGGCTAAGACCAGGAGCGTGCCTAGTTTTAAATCGATCGATTTCACGCCAGGATCCACCCACCATACTCCACAGGCCTAGTATGTCCACGCAAACAAGGTCAGTTTCTTCTCGTTCTCCGTGAAGAAGAATCCTCATGGACGAATATGACCACTCATACTAAGTGTTGAAGGCCTGTTTGCGGCTTCGCCAAAGATCGCCCTCACGAGGGCCACTTTTCTTGTGTACATTCTTCCACCTGAAGTGTGTTTGTACTTTATGGGAGTACTGGTTCAACTCAAGGGGACGCGCTTATACCGCCTTGCGCTCTTGCCTGCCCTCGTGTGCCTTGCTTGGCGCGGTATATTCGTCGACATGTCGGGAGGTGATCCCAGGCAGGCCCATATGAATATCGTGTTCATAGTGAGTGATCCCGATCCAGTGTTGCATGCCATTGACATGGTTTATCCTAGACTCATATGTGTGACATCTCAATGCGGGCTACTATGTGGGCCGTTGCTCGAGAGCCTTTTCGGCGTCAGAGCCCTTCGAACAAACAAAGTAAATTAGAATCCGAGGGCGTCTACACAGCGCTCTGGAACGCCTGGGACTTGATGGTTAACAAGCGAGGCATCGGGTGGAACTGGCCACGAGGACTCATTGTCCCCAAGCCCGCCTTTGAAACGGATTCGCGAATCACCTTCGTAGTTCTGTCGGCAGCCCGATTGGCCCTTCACGCCTTGGGTTTCGACGTATGCCTTCAGATCGTCCGCATATTGTCCTCGGACACGTTTAGCTCACTCAACGGTGGCTCCCTGTTTGAACACACCCTCCCACCCCTCCTAGGAGTCTTGCGATCTGTGTTCGTGTCCTTCTTGACAGTCTGGATGGTGTACTTGACGATACAATGGAGCTACCAATTTCTGGCGATCGTATGCATCGTCTTGTTCCAGCAACGTCCCTCTCAATGGCCACCCCTTTTCGATTCTCCGTGGTTGTCGACTTCATTATCCGAACTTTGGGGCCGTCGGTGGCATCAGATGATGCGTGAACAACTCGTGACGTTAGGTGTTCGGCCATTCAACCACCTGTTTGGCAGGCTTGGGGGCCTGTTCGGAGCCTTTTTCGTCTCTGGCATCTTTCACGACATCGAACTTCGGTCCTCTGGACGTGGCGGAAACTCGGTCGCTGTCATCGGATTCTGGATGATGAACGGTGTCGGGGTGGTGCTTGAGCGCATTTGGACCAAAACTACGGGGAGACGGGTGGGCGGTGTTTGGGGCTGGACGTGGACGTTTGGGTGGCTCGCGCTGTGGGGGGTTTGGGTGGTGGATGAGTGGGGCAAGGCAGGGCGGTTTGGGGTGTTGGGTTTGCCGGGTGAGCTCGAGCCATCGCTTGCGCTCGTGGCGCTTGTTCGGCGATGTTTAGGTTGGTCGTGATCAAAGGATCAGACACTCGCTGATACTGCTACACTATGGTTTGTGCTTAAGCTTTTCGATACATCTACAACGTAGCTTGCCACTCACATACTATTCACTGCTTACCCGAGGTGCGCTATCGTAAATGGCCTAACGCGCTAGGTATGAGCAAAATTAATAACACGAAATGTCGCAATGAAACAAATGACAAACATTAGCGCTATCAGTGTCAACCGTGACACCATCCTCTGAGAGTCTACCAGGCACTGCTGGCTATGGACGTCATATAATATTGCCGGTCTCATTGTGCGTCGCCCACTTCAACTCGGGGATAATTGGAGGGTTCTCTGCTCTCGTTTGTAAAGCCCTTCCCGATGTCGCCTCGCAATTCACCAGCTGCTCTTGTGAACATGATTGGCAAAAGTTTGGCTGCTACTGTTTGATTGCAACGCGCCATTTGCTAGTGCCTTTGCTGGACGGCATTAGTGCAGAGGTCGCCGAGCTTCAGATGGAGGTTCTGCTCACCCTCGCGTATACATACCCCGAACTCGGGAAAGACACAGCGAGCATCTCATTCGTACCCTATCCAAAGGCGAAAGATGCTACGCGACCTCGGATGTATTCGTCAAGCATTCCTCCATTGAGGGCCTGTATAAAATGTATTCTCTTGACGCTTGGTTTCTAGAGTTTCACTGTATTCATTGCTGCGATGTCACGGTATGTAGTAGTGTCGGAAGGCTTGACGACGCCCTGACTCGTTCTTCGGGGGAAAAGACTATTCCGGCACGATGGAAACAGTGATCGGCGCAAGTCCCATCCTCTCGTGTGTTTGCATGTTTGGACGCGGTCGTAACCAGACAGGTGGTGCTGGTGGAACCCAGGCCAGAGTACGCGATCGACGTCACGGACGATAAGCAAGTCGCTGAATGTAGGAACAAGATTTGGTGTGTAGGCGTGGTATGCGTTCCCTTTCATTGTACTTACTTAATTGCACGAGCTCAAGCTGACACCATTCGCTAGGCGGCCGTCGAGGAAGCGAACAAGGAGGCGCCTGCGTTCAGCCGGATCTTCAAAGAGATGATCATGGTGACGAGCAAGGAGAAACCGATGTTGCGCTCTGGGAAGGGGACGGTAATCAAGAAGGCGACGATGAAGTTGTATGCAACGGAGATGGATGCACTGTAAGTTTCAACTTTCGAGCCTCTTTCTGTCTCATCCATCTTCGTCTATATGATTCTGGAAACCTACTACGTAAGTATGTGTCCGTGGAGGTGAGCGCCAAGGCTGGGATCAACGTCCGGCCGTCTCTGACCTGGTCTCAAATCGAGGTTGGGAACTGGTTGATGGTGTATGCGGCGGCCGTCAATGCGGGCAAGCCAATCGAGGGTCAACGTGGACATGTCATTCGAGCAAGGATTCGACAGGTCTGTCCCATTCATTCGCGTGGCGCGGTCCGGTGTGTACTAAATTCAGATGCCCCATACATGCGCAGTTTGTCGTCCACGTTCTTCAAGAACCGCATCCTCGGGTCCTTGGTTACTTCCCTACACGAGGCGATTCGAGAACCAGCGTCTCGAATCGGACAGAATGTCGTCTTCGCGAACCCCACGGCTGGGGGCTTGTCTGCCATCTGATTCAATGCGTGGTCAGCGCGGATGCTTCTTCCTTGTCTGTTCCAGATCCCAAAACAAAGATTGGGGACATGGTTGCCAAGTACGCTGTCGGCTTGGGAGACCTGGGGTTGACCTGCCGGTCAATGTCATTCTCTCCATCTTTTTATACCTGGAGAGGAAGACACCGTCTGACGGGTTACGTTCATTCCAAAGACAACAGTGTAAAAACGACGACTCTAGAACAGCCATAGGGGTTGTCCCCGCTCTGTACTTTGTGGTCTGGGCGGGGCAGGCCTCAGGTATGGATGCCGATATAGGATTATTTGCATCGGCTGCCGGCATAACGCTGGGCGATACAAACACACACATTATGGTCCGAGAGTCTTCATGAGTCCCTGCAGATTTAAAATGAGGTGAGCGACACGAACGTGCGGTAAGTACGCCAACCTTGATGCAAGCTTCGAAGATGCGGCGCAAGTCCAGAATCCAGCGCCGCAGTTCTAACGACCCGGGAAGCTGGTGTCGCGGCCTCGAGATGCAACTTGAACGGCCGCCGCATCTGCGAATGAAGACCCAATGAGAGCGTTTATGACACGTGTACCAGGAAATGCCAAACTTGAGTACTTGCTCAGTGGTCCTCCCTCTCCATAGTTACGTGCAGTATCAAGGGTCAGTGGGACTGTAGCAACACATCCGACTTGTGAGGTATTAGTGGTTCAGCAGAGAGCCATGGGCGTCCGTCGCGACCCAGCTACTACGGTGGGTAGGAGTAAGAATAACGGTGCTGCACGGAACAATAATTGATGACGTGGGGCGCCGGACACCGAAACTCGTCGATGTGCGAGCGTTCAAGTTCTGCCATCCAGCACCAGTGAGACCGGAGATCCAGTCGTCCACCCGCTGAAATGAACCCACAATCAGCCACATTGAGTGAGCTACTTTTGGCTTATTAGACGATGCAGAGTTTGAATTGATGACAGCATGGGCTAGATGAATACACCATCGATCTGCAAACACCACAAAACGGGAAGGCACTTCAACTCTTGAACGCCAATCCTATTTCCTGAGCCTGGGGGCCAGTCATTTCAATATTCCTCAATGTGAGTCTCGCAATTCAGACAATGCTAGACACCAAAACCAATTTCAATTAACCCATCAAACTATGTGATACGATTTTCAAACGATCCGCCAAGTGAGGTGAACCACTCCACCAAACCCACTGGCATACGCCCTATCCGAATATCCCTCAAGCGGCGACATTGAGAGGAGTGCAACCAACGTTCACAAGACCATTCTAAACATTCCGATCAGCGATCACTATACCCCATCCGATTCGAGACAGAAGATACTTACAAAGTCGTTGTTAGAGCAGCAGACTGGCTGTTGATTTTCCTGGCAACTGCTGGCGACGCCAACGACGGTGATAGGAGTGCAGTCCGTGCCCACTTGCCCGCCAAGAGCGGCAGCGAGTGTAGCGAGGCCATACTTGTTAAGAAGCTCCTGCGAGTTGTCCACCTGTCGAGGTAACGGAAAATAAGTCAATGTCAATCCAAAATCCAAGAAGTTAATGCGGATTTACACTCTGCACTTGGTTGCAGCATTGCTGGTTCGAAGCGTTGCACTGGTCACGGGCTTTAAGGTGGGAAGCCGAGACAAGGAGAGCGAGGGGAAGGAGAGCGAAAACGCGAGCAAACATGCCGATGAATAGGGAGCAGTAAATTGCTGAACAGAGCAAATGAGAGGAGTGGATGGTAGACCTGCTGGTCAACGCTGTTCTTTCCCTCTCTTTATACCTGCAGATTGAGACCCCGTCCGACAGATTACGTTCATTGCGAAAAAAAATCAAGTCTCCCGAAACATCGGCTAGCTTGTGCTGTAAAAACGACAACA